>PVKE010006445.1:0-54305 GCA_004027555.1 Craseonycteris thonglongyai | reverse complement strand
TTCAGCTTTTCCCCATTCAGTATAATATTTGCTGAGGGTTTGTCATATATGGCCTTTATTATGTTGAGATATTTTCCTTCATAAATTGTACTTCTTAATCTCTTCACCTCGTACGCTCACCTCCAGCCCCCTCTCCCCTACCATCAGTTTATTCTGTATATCTATGAGTCTGTTTATGTTGTTGTTGTTGATTTTGTTCTTTAGACTCCACATATAAGGGAGGTCATATGGTATTTGTCATTATCAATCTGACTTAATTCACTTAGCATAATACCTCCTAGATTCATCCATATTGTTGCAGATGGTAAAATTTCATTTTGTTATGGCTGAGTTATTATTCCATTGTATATATATATACCACATCTTCTTTATCCAGTTGATGGGCACTTAGTTTGCTTCTATATCTTGGCTATTATAAATAGCACTGCAGTGAATATAGAAGTACATATATCTTTTTCAAATTAGTGTTTTGGATTTTTTTGGCTAAATACCTAGAAGTGGAATTGCTGGGTCATAAGGCAGTTCTATTTTTAATTTTTTGAGGAACTTCCATACTGTTTTTCATAGTGGCTGCAACAATTTGCAATCCCACCAACCATGCACGAGGGTTCCCTTTTCTAGACATCCTCTCACCAGCACTTTTGTTTGTTGATTTATTGATGATTGGTGTTCTGACAGGTGTGAGGTGATATATCTTTGTGGTTTTTATTTGCATTTCTCTGATGATTAGTGATGTTGAGCATCTTTTTATATGTCTGTTGGCCATCTGTATCTCCACTGGAGAAATGTCTATTCAGGTTCTTTGCCCATTTGTTAATTGGATTTTTTTTTGTGTGTGTGTTGAATTGCATGAGTTCATTATAAATTTGGATATTAACCATTTGTCAGATGTACAAGTATCATTGGCATATATCTTCTATTCAGTAGGATGTCTTTTTGTTTTGTTGGTGGTTTCCTTTACTGTGCAAAAACATTTTAGTTTGATGGAGTCCCATTTGTTTATTTTTTCTTTTGTTTCCTTTGAGGAATATATGCAAAAAAATATTAAGAGTAATGTCAGAGTTTCCTGCCAGTGTTCTAGGAGTTTTATGATTTCATGTCTTACATTTAAGTCTTTCATTCATTTAGAGTTCATTCTTGCATATGGAATAAAAAGGTGATCACCTTTCATTTTATTTTTTATTTTTTACATGTATCTGTCCAGTTTTACCAGCACCGTTTATTGAATAGACTATCTTTACCCCTTTGTATATTCTTGGCACCTTTGTCATAGATTGATGAGTCATATCAGTGTGGAATTTCTGGGCTCTCTATTCCATTTTATTGATCTGAATGTCTGTTTTTATGTCAGTACCATTCTGTTTTATTAACTATGAACTTGTTGTATAGTTTGATATCAGGTAGCGTGATACCTCCAACTTTGTTCTTCTTTCTCAAGATTGTCGTGCCTATTCGGGGACTTTTATAGCTTCATATAAATTTCAGGATTAATTATTCTAGTTCTGTGAAAAAATGCCATTGGTATTTTGATAGGGATTGCATTGAATCTATAGATAGACTTGGATAGTACAAACATTTTAATTATGTTAAGTTTTTCTATTCATGAGTATGGTATATGTATACTTGCACTTACTTTTATCTTCTTTAAATTTTCTCTTCAATGTCTTATAATTTTTGGAATATAGGTCTTTTGCCTCCTTGGTTAAATTTATTCCTGTGTTGTTTATTTTTTTTAAGATTTATTTTTATTGTTTTTGACAGAGATAGACAGAGACAGAGAGAAGTGGGGGGCGGCCCAGAGCAGTCTCCACATAGTTGCACATCATTAGTTTTCTACATAGTTTCATTCCACAGGTGGGCACAGGGCTGCACAGCATAGGAATGGGCTGGGGGTCCTCTCACATAGGAAGCTTGCCTCAGTGAAAACAAAACTGGGGGTACAGCCCAGTTCAACATATAGTTCGCGTGGGCTGGGGTCAAGATTCAATCCTTGGACCCTGGGGCTGCAAGAAGAGCACCCAACCCACTGAGCCATCCTGGTTTTCCCTATTTTTTTTTTTTAATGCAGTTGTAAATGAAATTGTTTTTTCTTAATTTCTCATTCTTCTGGCTTGTTATTGATGTATAAAACTGCGACCGGTTTCTGAATGTTAATTTTTGTATCCTATTACTTTACTGAATGCATTTATCAATGCTTAACAGTTTTTTGTTGTTGTTTTTTTTTTGGTGTAATCTTTGGGGTTTTCTATATATATATAGTAATCATGTCATCTGCAAATAATGACAGTTTTACTTCTTCTTTTCTCATTTTGATTCCTTTATTTTTTGTCTGATTGCTTTGGCTAGGGCTTCCAGTACTATGTTGAATAAAAATAGTGAGTGGGTATCCTTGTCTTGTTTCTGATCTTCAGGTAGAATGCTTTTAGCTTTTCCCCATTGAGTATGATATTAGCTCTTGGGTTGTCATATATGTTCCCTCTATTCCCACTTTGCTGAAGAGTTTTTATCATAAATGGATGTTGGTTTTGTGAAATGCTTTTTCAGTATCTATTAATATGATCATATAATTTTTTGTTTGTTTTGTTTACATGGTGTATCACATTAGTTTGCATATATTGAACCAAACTTGCATCCCAGGAGTAAATACCACTTGATTGTGGTATACGATGATTTTTTTAATGTATTGCTGAATTTGATTTGCTAATATTTTTTGAGGATTTTTGTATCTATGTTCATCAGGGATATTGGCATATCGTTTTTGTTTTGTTTTTATTTTGTTTGAAATCAGTAATGATGGCCTTGTAGAATGAGTTTGGGAGCCTTCCCTCCTCTTGACTTTTTTGTGATAAATTTATAATTTTGTGTCTCTAGCCTCAGTCTTCTTCCTGAATTTCAGATTTATATCTTACTATGTACTTGGCGTATTCACATATTCACTTAAATATTTAATGAGATCGCCTAAATGTCTTAAAATGTCCAGATGAGAGCTCTTGATTTCTACTGCTCCTTCTGCAGTCTTCCATTTTTTGGTAGGTGGAAGACCCATCTTTCTGGTTGCTTCAGCTAAGGCTGAGAATCTCTGAATTATCCACCTCAGATGGTTTTATTTTTGCTTTAGTCTCACATATACATTCAGTCCATCAGAAAATTGTATCAGATCAACTTTCAAAATGCAGCAGAGTTTGACCATTTCTTGTAATTCCACTCCTGTTATCCAGGCCCAACCCCCCATCATCCTGGATTATTACAGTAGTTTTCTAACTGGTCTCTTTGCACCCTTATTTCTGACAATATTCTAAGCACATGTTTTAAAGCAAGCTTATCCAGCAGGTGGCCCACAGGCTACGTGTGGCCCAGGCCGGCTTTGAATGTGGCCCAAACACAGAAAACTCATAAAATTTCTTAAAACGTTATGAGATTTTTTTTGTAATTATTTTTTAAGCTCATCATCTATCATTAGTGTTAATGTATCTTGTGTGTGGCCCAGACAGCTTCTCTTTTTGCAGCGTGGCCCAGGCAAGCCTGAGGATTAGATACCCCTGTTTTAGAGTGATCATTTTGAAATATGAATTAATATGTATCAATTCTCTACACAAAAACCTGCAAAGGCTATGCTTCTTGCCTGCAATAAAAGCCAAAGGCCTAGGTAATCTGGCCTTCTATCACCTTTCTGAAACCTGCCTCTGTCTTTCTCACTCACTTGCTTCTTCCATCACTCTGACCTCAATGCTAGTTCTTAAACTTTCCAAGCATGGGCTCCCTAGGGCCTCTGCTTTTCATTATTTCCTCTACCTGGAACTCTCTAATCTTAGATATTCACAGTGCTCACTCCCTCACTTCCTTCATTTTTCTTCTCAAAGAAACCTTCACTGTGCCATTGTCTATCCCTTTTTCTTGCCTTAAAAATAATTAGCACCTTTCACATAATATTCACTTGTTTGTTGATCTCCCACAATTAAAATGATGTAAGTTCCTCAGTGGAGAGGGGGATGTATTCACAGTCCTACAGTCATGCTAGACAAAGAAGGAGGTGCTCAATAGATAGTGTTGGACAAGTTAATGAGCAAGTACTGAAATTCAGAAGAGAGGCAGCTAACTCCTTAGAAAGGTTGTAGAAAGCATCACAAAATAAATGGCATTGGAAGGATGTTTTGAAGAGTCAGTAAAAAGTTTTCTAGACAGTTAAGATGGGGGGAGAACATTCTTTGTGGAAGAAGACAACACATGCAAATTAGAGAAAAATAATTTTCAAAAACATCGTGATGGGGAAGCCAGAATGGCTCAGTGGGTTAAGCGCTCACTTTGCAGCGCCGGGGACCAGGGATCGAATCCTGGCCCTGGCCCATGCGGACCCATATGCTGAACTGGGGAGCTCCCCCAGTTCAGTTCTCTCTCTGTCTCTGTATCTCTCTCTCACTCTCTGTCAAAAACAATAAACAATTTAAAAAAAACAACACTATAAAAATAAATAAATAAATAAATAAATAAATAATTAAAAAAAAAAACAAACGTCATGAACTGTGCTGAGACTGAAGCACGGTCAGTGATTTGGAGGCTGAGAGGTGTAGTGATAAGCTTAAACCAAGAAGGTAGTCAAAAGACCAGCTCTTAATGAGTCTTTTTAAAAAAGATTTTTTTTTTTTTATTGTTTTTTACAGAGAGATAGAGAGAAGGGGGAGGGCCCCGAGCAGTCTGTACAGTTGCACATCATTAGTTTTTGACATGGTTTCATTCCACATGGTTGGGTAGGGGCTGCTCAGGGCTGGAACTGGTCTGGGGGCCTCCCGCATGGGAGGCACGCCCCCTGAAGCCAAGGGCTGAACCGGAGGGCAAGAACCAAACTGGGGACCTCCCACATGGGAAGCACACCCCAGTTCAGCATATGGGTCCACACGGGCCAAGGCCAGGATTCAACCTTGGTCCCCAGGGCTGCAAAGTGGGTGATTAACCCACTGAGCCATCCCGGCTTCCCCTCTTAATAGTCCTGTTATACATTTCTGCTGAAGACTTTGAATTTTAACCTATAGGTGATAGGGAGCTAGCAGATGTAATTAGACATACAGAGTGGTATAATTAGTATTTTAAACTTTACTTTTTTAGTAAACATTGTAGAATTTTTATAATATGTTTGCATTATATTGAGAATTAAGAATTCAAAGAAGACACGGGCCCTACTCAGGAGTTCACATTCAGAATAGGCTATAAGTGTTTTAGGAGTAAATATTGATTTGAGGTCCTGTTGTCCTAGATGAGAGGTGACAGCAGTTTGAATAAAAACAGTTTAAGTGAGAATGGGAAGTTTTCTCAGGGGTCAGAGGCTTCTTCAAGGATGCCTGATGGGCTTTCCTGACTTGTGATCAGATCTCTGCTTATGTCGGTTCTCTATGCATCATAGTACCATACATGGCATTTTCTGTAGTTGAAATTTTGTGCTTGTTTGTGTGATTATTTGGTTTTTCTCAGCCTTGCCACTCAACAGTTAATTCCAAGAGGCACTCTGCATCCCTAGCAATGAGCATAGATACTGGCACATACTAGTTCAAATATTTGACTGAATGAATTTATTTTTTATTTTTATTGTTTTTGACAGAGAGAGAGAGAGAGAGACAGAGAGAAGGGGGAGGGCCCATAGCAGTCTCCACAGTTGTATGTCATTAGTTTTTGACATAGTTTCACTCCACAGGTGGGCACTGTGTGGCACAGGGCAGGAACCAGGCCAGGGGCTTCCCATGTGGCAGAAACATCCCCGCTAGGGGCCTCTCACATGGGAGGCATGCCCCCGAGAACAGAACTTGGGGCACACCCCAGTTCAGCATATGGACTCGATCCTCAGACGCTAGGGCTGCAAAGCCAGCGCTCAACCCACTGAGCCATCCTGGTTTCCCTGAATTTGTGAGATATACTTCAAAGCTAAATTGACTGACCTTGAGGACCAGTTGATTGTGGAGGAGATATTATGTTTATGCTTCCCATCTGTTAATTAAAAATGCTGACTTTGGCCCAAAGCATCTTAAACTCTGTATGATGAAAACTAGACCTGTCATCCTGTTCTGTCCCCTTCTCCGTTCCCTGTCTTGGTAAATGGCACTATCACCTACCCACTATGAAAACTACAAATGTAGACGTCATCTTTTATGCCCTTTCTTGATCTCTCCCCCAATATCTAAGTATCTAGTCTTTTTCTTTTTCCTTGTTTTCTAACCCCAATATTCACTGCCAGTGCTTTAGTTCAATTTCCCCCACCATTTGATCCCACAGACTATAACAGTCTCTTTCTAGCAGGTTTCCTGCCTCCAGTCTTTGTCCTTGCCAGCCCATCTTCCACAATGTGTACTGTCCATGTGAGAGGCTTGAAAATGGACTTCAAAAGATAAGTCAGCCTTCTAATTCCAGGAATCTATAACCGATCTTCACAGATGACATTCACTTAAGGATTTTGAGATGAGAGGATCACATGGATTCTGTGGGTGGGACCTAAGTGCCTTCGTAAGTATCCTCGTAAGAGAAGTGTAGAGGGAGATGACATAGACACAGAGGAGAAGGCCCTGTGAGGTGGGAGGCAGTAGAGTGATATGGCCATAGCACAGATATGCTGACAGCTACCAGGGCTGGAAGAAATAAGGAACCTATTCTCCTCTAAAGCCCCCAGAGGGATGATGGTTCTGCCAGCATTTGATTTTGGTCCAGTGAAACCAGTTTTGGGCTTTTGGCCTCCAGAATTATGAAAGACAAAATTGTTGTTGTTTTAAGCCACCACGTCTATGGTAAGTATTACAGTGGCCATGGGGCACTGATAAATCAGAGTTATCTGTAAGGTCTAAAACTGACCTTATCCTTCCCTGGAAAACCATCCAGTGGCTCCCTATCACTACAGATTGAGTTTGAACTCTGTGATCTGACTCACTTTACAGCTTTTCCTCTGACAACCACATCTTTTCCATCAGGCCACTCTAGGTCATAGCTAGACAGAAGAGTGGCCTGATTTTCTTGGACACACACCTTGTTCTTTCAGGCCTTAGGACTATTTACTTCCCTCACACCCAGACTTCTCATTTCCTTCCTTAAACTCTTTTTCATCATTGCAGTTCAAATGTCACCTTGCTTGGAAGCTTAACATGGATTCCCTCAGAGTGACTTCTTTCTACTGTTTCCACACAAACACTTTGTATAAACATGTTTGCGTGTGTATCTTGCACTAGATTGGACTTTGAATACTTTGAGGGCGCCAATCCTATCTCATTAATCTTTCTAAACAGCAACTAGCCTTTTACCTGGTATGTGGTAGGTACTTGGTAACTGTTAATTTATTAAATTGACTCATAATATTTTGTTTTATAACTATGGATTATTGTGTAACTGGTCTTTAATTCTAGAATGTTTTTTCTTGTATAATGCATGCATAGGTGACCTTCTTGAGAACAATTTTGAGGATGTCAACAAGACAAATTGTAGAAAGCTCTCCGTATTTAGTAGTGCAAAATAGATACATGTTAGATTTCCAGTAGCCCACACACTATGATTTGCATAATTCTACATCCTTAGTTACATTTGCAGATTTTGCAAGTTGTGGAAAACAGTAGATTTAGTTGCTTGGGGAAAAGTCAGTACTTTAAGAAACTGTCATAAGCAACACTGAACTATTTGGTTTAGTTTGACCTTGGACATCATTCAGAGAGAATATGTCTACATCATTCAGAAAGGATATGTCTAGAATGTCTCTAACTCTTGTTGCTTGCTGCCAAGATTCTGTTGCAAGTTTTTTCACTTCCTCGGTAGATTATTGTAGCAGTCTCTTGGCAACCCCTTCTGGACTCATCTTGATTTTCACTTTATAATTTATTCTAAATGTGGTAGGTTTTATTTATTTACTTTGTGATCTTCATATTTACAATTATTTTTGAGTTTACGAATTGTACCTTCAAGTTAAAGAAAATTTAGCACTGATATATTAAGCGTGGGTTACCTTGGGTTACTCTGGACATTTTTAGAACATGCCTAGTTTGTGGGAAACTGTTAGCAGTAAAGGTACTAATGTGTGTCCCTGGCCATTTCCTGTTACCTTCAGTAATGGGGGAGGGATAATTTGGACGTGGTCCACATTTCCTCAACATGTTGCACCTTTGTACTATTTGTTCCCAAGTTAGTTTTCAAAGGTCATGTTAAAAAAAAATGTTTATCAGGATAACTCATAAGAATTGTTGGCATAGTCTTTTGGCCTTTTAATAGGAGGAAAAACTTTTAAAAAGTAAATGGAGATAATGATCTTAATTCCAAAACTTTTTTTTGCAACTTTATTGAGGTATGACTGACATAAAGAAACTGTACATATTTAATGTATACAATTTGATGAGTAAAGTTTTAGTTATTTTAACCCAATTACAGCCATCATCTTTCATGCTGTTTGGATGAGAGAGGGGATTATGTTCAATCTGAAATATGTTCATAATAATTCTAAGTCCTAATGTAGAGAGAACTTCAAAGAATTAGGTCATTGAAGATTCATGACATCAAAACAAACTTGCTATTAATATGACTGTTTTAATTGAGAAATTAATCAGGCATAGATTCTGTCTACTTTAAATGCTAGTCCGTAGCATAGAACATTTATCTTATAAAATATAATCTGTTTTTCAGTTTTACTCTGATACTTTTTCTATAAAATGTAATTGTCAAACCACCCAAACCTATTCACTACCAGCTGGAAATGAACAACCTACAAATAAATACATACTAAGTATTACATTTCCAATCATTACTCAGGGCTATACATATTTTCCTAGTTGCCCATCAAAAGTTCAGTAAATAATGTAAGCCCATTTCTTAAATTCCTTACCTTGTTTTTCAAAGGTGGATATAGTATTCTGAACATTCAGGGTGGATTTACTTAGTATTGAAGCATGTATCTTTGTAAGGGGGAAATGTAGTCGGAAATGAAAAATGGTAAGCTCACTTTGTCTGAAATCTAGCTGTGTACAAGTATATTGTTAAAATGAATTTCTGCTGATGCATTTAAAAATACATCTGTATAAAAATGAGCCAATTTTGCTTCTATGTTGTTTTCTTTCCTTATTGACACTGAGGTGACAATGATGGGACCAGATTATGGCTCAGGCATCCAGCATGATAAATCTTTGGCTTTGGCCTGACCACTTTTCATTTGTCTGTATGGGTTTTGTTTTGTATTGTTTTGTTTTGTTTTTATTGTGGTAAATATATATATAATGTATTTACCCTTTTAACCATTTTGAAGTATACAGTTCAGTG
Source organism: Craseonycteris thonglongyai (assembly GCA_004027555.1). Taxonomy (NCBI): domain Eukaryota; kingdom Metazoa; phylum Chordata; class Mammalia; order Chiroptera; family Craseonycteridae; genus Craseonycteris; species Craseonycteris thonglongyai. The sequence goes on along the minus strand of PVKE010006445.1, from coordinate 45,041 downwards.
ACATTAAGTGCAGTCACATTGTTGTACAGCCATCAGCACCACCAATCTCTGGAACTTTTTCATTTCCCCACAGTGAAACTTTGTACCCACTGAATTCTAAGTCCTCGTCTTCCCCCTTGCTTGTTTTTAAAGCATGAGTATGATGGCCTTATGCTACTGTAACAGAGCACTGTGCCCACCAAATAGGAGGACTTAACACACTCTTTCCCATACTTTATGCTTTCCACTAAGGAATTAAAAGTATATTTCCCGGTAACACTAAATGGTAGATAAGGTCTGACCTGTTTGATATGTGTGTGGGGGGGCAAAACTGAAAACCTTGAAGTTTCAGGATTGAATTATCACCTCAGAGGCACTGACATCCCTCACTGATTTTTTTTTTTTAGTACAGAAAGACTTGAAAATTATTTCTGTGGGCAGGCTTTACCTTAATCAATAAGCCTCCACAGTGGCTATGGTCTCTTTAGTACTTAGATAAATATGTTTGAATTTAGATATATCTGAAACTATAGGTCTCCAAATGAAATGATTCTATCCTGGAGAAGGATTGGTGTGACTAATGCTATGGAGGCATAGAACTTACGGTAAGAAGGGCTCCCTGTTGCCAATAAAGTAATGCCAAACTGTTTCCCACTATATGTAATAGACATCTTTCTATTTATATCATTAGAAATAACTGAGCTTTTGTTCTTAAGCAATTTGTGAGTTGTTATCTCATGGTCGCTGTAAATCATGTAATTGATCCTGTTTCCATCCTTGCCTCCAAAGTTAGAATGTTCAAAGATTAGTTTGTGATTTACCTCTTGCAATACAGTGATCCCTCGTTTTTCGCGGTTAATGGGGACCAGAACCTTCCGCGAAAGCTGAAAAACCGCGAAGTAGGATTGGCCCCTAGGAATCTACATGTATGCGGGTACAAGAATGTTTTAAATATGTAAACAGTGTTCATACTTTACTCATTTAAGACAAAAATGACAACAGTATACGTATTTGCTTAAACGTGTCAGTGCTAATTAATAAGGTGAATGACAAAACCTTATACAGTCATAAACATGAATCAGCATGGCTTTCTGAGAGAGGCGAAGAGTCTCGTGTGGGTGGCGGAGGAGAGGCTCTCACGTGACTCGCAGAAGCGTTAGGCTCCCTCGGAGACTCTTTCTCTCTCGCACATCCACATGAAACAACGCTCCTTTCCGCCATGTGGCTACCGACATGGTTGTATTTTTTCATTTTTATTTTTTGATGAATATTTTGGGGAAACCCGCGAAGCACTGAAGCCGCAAACCATGAAGTGCGAAGTGGCGAGGGAACACTGTATACAGAACCTTATGGCATGTATTGGGATACTACATCATCCCTAGCTACATTTTGCTTTTTCTTCATCCCACTGCCTGCCTTTGATTTTTATTTATCCTATGTAGTCAGTTCATGACTGACTCATAGCTTCATTTTCATCCAACCACACCTACCACAACTCCTGTCTCATGTCTTCCACTCCTGTCTTACTGAATACTTTCTTTCCCATGTGGGTCATGCTCTTACCTTTGCTTGGAACAGTTCCTCGATTGTGACTCTCTTCCCCATCCCCTCTCTTACTTAGCTCATTCATCAGTCACAATCCTATCCAGACACCCTGCCCTTCACTCTATAAAGTTGGTTGATCCCTCCTTTGTGGCCCACTGCCCCCGTTCAGACTCCTGTTAGTGTACCCACAAAAAGTTCCTGAGCTCATGTGATCACAGAACAGTCTAACTCTGCTGGACCATGGGCAGGGATCATGTCAGTGCTCTTTGAATCCTACCACGCCTTGCACATAGTAAGGGATGGAGGATCAAATTCAGCAGTGTCAGAGGTGGTGGATCAGTCATAATGAAAACTGGAAAATGACCATTGGACTTTGCAGTATGGAGCTCATTGGTGACCTATGTCAGAGCCCTCTGGGGGAAAGGGTGGGGACAGCCGGATTGTATTAGAGAGAAAAGGAGGTTGGGCACAAGGTGGAAAGGAGTAAGGATTGGGGGTGGGGAAGAGAGAAGGAGAAGGACTCAGAGAGGGGACAGAGGGAGTCAGGTACTGCCATGCCCAGGAGGGCAGAGGTCAGCACTGCCATCTGATACTGTATTTCTAGGGGTAAACTCCCTGGTTGATGATACAGATGAAGTAGCAAGTCTTCAGCTTGTATTCACTGAGTTGAAATTTTATTTTGAGAAAAGTTTGTTTTTGTTTCATAGAATCTCTTAAAGCCTTAACTTCTTATTTGATGTTTATTGTAAATATGCTTTTGTGAGGCATTTTCTTTTTAGATGGAAAAGGCCCTGTCTTGTGATTTGTATCTCTTAAATAGCAAGCACAGTAGCTTATGCATGAATGGTTGAGGTGTAATAAATGCTTGAGGATTTCTGCTTCAGTGCTTTTTGATTTTCAAAATGTGAGGGAGGAAGCAATTTTTCATTACCTTTCTTGGTTCTTTCAGCTGGTCTAATAATTAAATCAACATGAGACAGAGTAACCAAATTTTATTACATACAAATGAATGGGAACTGCACATGCATCAGTCAGAGACCCCATGTATTATACGTGAGAGTTTCAGAGACTGAAAGGGGAAAATGGATAGTATATGGTACCCAAGACAAGGAATGAGATAAGGTGCCTGGGGCTTCAGAAGGGAGGAGAGTCGTGAGAAGAGTAAAGGTTCAGTAATTAGATGTTTGCCCTGCCATATATATTGTCCCTAAAAGGTTATCTGGCAGTACCTCTCATGGGCAAGGCCCCCAGCTTAGATCTTCTAGGTAGTTAAGGGAGGGGTAGAAGCCTCAGTTGCCTTTAGCTCAAAATACTCCACTGGCACATCTTAGAGAGGCCTGTTCGAACCCTCTTTAATGACATCTAATTTACAAAGTAGTAATGCACCTTAACTAAAGCTGACCAAAACAGAAAAGCTTATTTTGTTTGACTCTTTCAATTCTTAGCATATTTTTTTTTCCATATGAAACAAATATGAAAATGTAGAAGTGAAAAAACCACCCCAGGACCACTGTCATCATCTTTAATCATGTTTTCCTCATGCTGTTTCCTCTGAACAACTCTTCTCTCCGTCCACTGGAGCACCATTTTCATTTTGAAAAGATTTATCTGTAGTTCCACCTCTCCAGGTAGCCTTTCCTACATCCATTTGCGTGCCCCAGAAAGTGGACTGATCTTCTCTTTGCCTCACTGTGCTCTAGAAAAACTCCTGTCATGTTAATGTTCTAGTTTGTACAGGTGTCTGTTCCTTGGTCCCAGACTGGTCTTTCTTTAAGGCAAAGTAAAATTATTCTTTTGCTTGTATTTTAGAATTGTAAAATGGTATCCTGATTTTTTTTGTCTTCACATTATGTTAAAAGCGTTTGCTATTTTTTAAAATGGTTTTTGCAAGTGCAATTTTAACAATGACTTATTTCATCAAATGGGTGACTGTCCCCTTGTTATTGACTATACAAATTATCTTTAATTTTTTTCATTAAAAATTGTGGCTACCTGCCAGAATTAACAATGAAAAATAAATATCTATTTAAATTTATTATTAAAATATCTGTTTCTTTGTTAGAAAGGCCCGTGACAGATTAAAGCTACATTTTTAATTTTAGTAGTATTATATTTATAGAAAAGAAAAATAGCTTTACCAGTATTGAAAGTCCTGTAAGTAACTTACACCATTCAGAGGGTACAGAGTTCAGAGGTCCAGGTGTGTTGTCCAGTCTGCTTTTGTGCCTGTTCAGCAGTTGTTAACTAATAAACCAAATGTGATAAAAATAAGGTTGTATGGTTTTGACTGAATTATAGAATGCAGTAGTGGGGAAAGAAAATAGTAAAGATTTTTGTTTCCTAAACATTTTAGCTATGAGGCATACTAAGTGGATGGTTGAAAACTTAAGGGAAGTTAAGTTTGTGTGAATGTGTGTAAGAGTGCTTCTCCAGAGCTGAGGATAGCTAAGTGTAGTCACCCGCTTCAGGGAAGTTAGAAGTTACCTTGAACTAAAATTTAAAACAAACAAAAAATATAGGCACCATTTAAAGATTTCTAGAAACTGAGTGACCGCTACTTTGAGCTGAAGTATATAGAGGGTTAAATATGTAGTCAGAAAAACTCGAGTTGCCTCCTATTTTACCTAAGTCACAAACCATGAGACCGGAAGCATTCTTGTTAACCCCATAGTCCTGCCTCACCTTCACCAAGGCATTCTGGATAAGCTAGACGGAGGTGAAGAATGTGAACATGTCTGAAAACTATAATATACTAAACAAAAATAAGTTGTCTTATTCTCACACGGGTGGATGGCTCCAGTCTGAATACACAGCTAGTTGGAAACGTGACATTTTCATCCTGCCTGATAATCAGATTTTATATGGGCACTTCTGGCTTTAGCTCTTGAGGATTTAATATCATATCAGAAGTATCTTGAAAAGTAATTTTAAATTGCCTTTGCCTTTGTGTCTGTAGTGAATGCCATGCTTCCCACAAGTATAGCAGCTCTAGTTATAATGAATTTTTTAAATTGAATGCTTTTTTTAAAGTTATGCTTAACATGTTTTCTAAAGGAAGATAAAAGTAGAAATTTGAGGGGGACCACTGACCATTTCTTAAAGCATTAGGTACTCTTTGGAAATCTCTCTTAATATATAAAATTTGTTTAATCATAAGTTGGTATGAACCTCTGTTTTATAAATCTACTTTGGCCTTATTGGGTGCAGGTGCTCTGAAATCCCTAAGGAGGTAGTTAACGGATGGATTGTTGAAGGACAAAGTAGGCTGCTTAAGTTTCAAAGCCTGATGCATTAAGGGAGGTATCCATTGTTACCGAAGCCAAGTTCAATTCATTGACTATGAACCTGCTCTGCCACAGATTCCGAGTCTGAACGGTCCCTGAGTAGATTGGAAGCAGTGACAGCACACTCCTTTGAAGAGGAAGGAAAACATTTGAGCAGTAAACACAGAATGTCTGAAGAAAAAGATTGCCGCGGGGGAGATGCTCTCTCCAATGGCATCAAGAAACACAGGTAGGAGAGCCTTTAACAGTTACCAGTGCTGACATTTTGTTATCAAGTACATTTAGGTTCTTAAAAATATGCCTTCTCTCACTCTCACTCTCTTTTCTCTCTGTCTGTATTGTGTATTTATATTGCTTTTATCACGTCACAGAAGGGATTTCTTTTTGTTCATTTAAGAAAACATCATCATTTGTAATTGTAGAACAAAGCATAAAAATTTGGTTTTAGCAACATGGTTTTCGGGGAGCAAAAATCTTTTAGTTGGCAATTTAGAAAGGCTATTCAGAAGTCCCTATTGAAATTGATGCTGGGTTCCTTTTTTCATCATACATCTTTTATGACTTTGCCTCCCAATGCTATTTTAGTTTCTAGTCATTTGATCTTCTTGTTGGTTTTATTAAGAATGGATGGTAATATTGCCTGTCTGTTGATTCAATTTAGTTACATTTTAACAAAGACTTTTATTAAGACCCAAGGCTTGTTGAACATAACCCATTTTAATACTATCTCATAACATTAGTATCTTTTTATTCCCTTGATGATTTAGTCCTAGAGATTGTTCCAAATTAATGAGATGTAACAGACACTAGAGTTCTCCTGTTTCAGCACAGGTTTACAGACAATAATGGCATATGTGCATCCTGGCCTTCACAAAGTAAAATATTTTTTCTAATTATCAGTAAAGGATATATCTATTGTCGTAAAACACTTTTGAGGTAAGACGTTATAATGGTGAATTTCTATAAGAGTTTCTGTTCAGTCTTTGTGTAACTACCATGATTCTGTCACAGTGGTCTCAATTATTTTTCTACTAGAAAAAATAAATGTACAAACCACTCTGATTTATGTGTATTTACTCCTTGATAACAAATTGTCTCAGTTTGTACTTATTTTGACAAGATCAGTGAGTTTTAGGTAACAAACTAGATAAAACCTGCGTTTTCTTTTGTTCAATGAGACAGTATCCTCTAAACATGCTTACTGATGGTTGTCTTTTGGTAGAGTTTACCCTTTGTGAATTCTATGGCCACCGTGAGTGTCTTTCCTGATTTCCTCTGCAGTTACTGCCAGCTCCTTTAGGGGTCCAGGGCTGAGTTCTGAGCAGGCCATGAAATATCTAACAGGAAACCTGGCAGGTCTACCAATCTCTAAAGAGAAGATAGATGAACTTTAACTATTTAATACAAACATCATGTCAGTTTAATGAGGACACAGGTGAAATCTTTGCAATGTTCAAAGAAGCATACAAATGTCAATATAATTGTTAAAATATCAAAAAGAGCACTGTACTTGGATGCTGGAGTGAGATTTCTCTGCTTTTCTCTGCTAGCCCTTTTGTATGTATACTGTAATCATAACAGTCGTTCTTTTGCAGTTGACAGAAATTAATTATACTATATTCATGTATTCTGTGTACTGTCTTAGTCAAACCCAGAGTGTTACAGATGAGTACAGATGGTACAGAAAGTCAAGAAGAAATTGTTAAAAAAAAAAAAAATGAAATCAGAACAGGTCACTAAAAAAGAAAAATACAAAGAAGTCAACTAGATAGTGACCTAACTAGAAAAGGTAAACAGATAAACAGGGGGCAACTTATTAAACCTGTAAATGTAATAAAACATTCTTTAGTTGTTCAGAAGAAAAGAGGTCAATGTAGGAAATTGTCAGCAGTCAAGTATATGGGAAATTATAATTTCTTATTTTAAAAAGTATTTATAGGAGTTTTGTTTAAAAGCCTGTTCTTTTTTTTTTTTATGCAATTCTTCAAATAAGCAGAGCATAAATAAGCATGAGTTATGTCATATATAATTGAAAAGTTTTATTTTAGAATAGGAAAATACAAAAGTATTCTGGGGTATCAGATTATTCTTGCCTGTGCCTTAAATTGCATTTTAAGTAATCTGTGTTTATAATGGTCGTTATTGTATTAATACTGAGAGTAATTTGAATTAATAGTAATTTTGGTGATGTTGTAGAAAAGCAGATAGATGTTGCTGTTGGATCAACCTGAGGTGACCATGAAATTTATTTGAAGTTTTCTCTCACATCTTTAAGTAAAATTTGTATTTGACCTTGTCATATATTTATTTTCTTTAATATTGAAAAATAATTTATTCGCCACCAAACTTTCCCCCAAAATATTACGTTTCCTTCCCATCACTTACCCCCAAGATATGCACACTTAAATTTAGGAAGGGAGATGGGAAAAATTGGATTATAAAATTTAAAAGAGAGCAGTATATATTTTTAAATGGTAAAAGAGGACTTACAAATTGTAGTTCACATGGAAAGTATTAAATTGTGGCTTAATTTGCTGCCAAAATAGAACAAGCATTTTCAACCATTTTTGTTTTTTAGCCATGGAACCATTTATGCAACAGAAATTCAGTGTGGAAACCCCTAACATTTCAGCTGCCTTCAGAGATTGATAAAAGTCTCCATAGAGGGGGCTTCTCTCTCCTCCCCAGGCTCTTGCTTCAGTGAGAATCACCATATTTACTCCACGTCCTTATCCATCAGAAATACTTAAGCTTTCCTTTCTGTAGTATGTGTCATAGAAACTACAGGTTTCCCCGCAAATATAATAAACCATTCCAAGCTATGCATCTGCTCCTATTTAATGTGTTAACATATGTAGAGTACCTAGGAGAGTGCCTGCCACACAGGAAGTACTCAGTGTAAATGGCTTGTGTTAACTGTGTGTAGTCCTTTTCTCCTCAAAGATGGGGCTTTGCTTTGCTTTGCACTGAAGAACCTCTGCCCTCTTGTTTCCCTTGTCTATCCCATTATCATAGGATAACCGTTATGGGGTACAGTTTGAAAATCTCTGATCCAGAGAAACATTAGCTACAGGCCATACTGTCATATTAATTTATATAAAATAAGGCATGCCACACTGAGTCTATTTCTATGATAGTAAAAGTATAGATATTATGGATTTTTCAGCCATCCTGTGATACTTACCAACAAAATAATCCTTCTGTTAACTATAGAGCTTAAGTCATCTCTTAAATAAGAGCTCAGGCTAAATGAACTGTGAGTTCTCTTCTCACTTTGAAAAATCCCATGAGAATGTTATTTATTTTCCAGATTGAAATTTTAGAATACTTGTACAAAGTCTCCTAGTATTATGAGATCTGGGGGGGAAAATATTTTGTTTTTTATTCACTCTGAACCTTACTGATATGCTGGGTACTCTGCCAGAGAGTAGTCTTTACTATAATATTATACATTATTGGGCTTTTAGGTTAGTTCTAGAGAAATAGCAACAGAAAAATGTATGGTTTTATTTAAGACCTAGCATCAAAAATACTGCAAAACTAGAAAATATACAAAGTTAAATGCTCCATTTTGATGGTACTTTTCCCCCCAGAAAATGCATTGAGTTGCTCTGTGAAAAATTAGCCTACACCACGCTGTGATTGAGTTTATATTTACAGGGCTTCTTGTCATCTTGGCTGTGTTCTACAGGATCAGTTCTCTATTCTTGGACCAAATTTATTAAATTTAATCTGAGCTTAACCTTGTTAGCAGTGTGACCCAAGTTGTTATATTTGGTAAAGATATTGATATTTATATCATAGTGTTATTGGATATGGTGTAAAGGATACTAATATAGACAGATTAGTCAAGAATTTGAAATGTTGGGTTCATGTTATGATTCTATAAATGGTATTCAAATGTTATTCAGTGTATTAGCACAAATAGATTAAAGGAGAAGAACCGTGTGATAGTCCTAATGGATAAAGAAAAGACACTCAGTAAAATTAAACAGTCATTTACGATTGAACTAGAAACATAATTAAGAGGTACCTGGGTTTGAATCCTGTATCTACCACTTTTCAGACCTTAAACAAGTTATAATTTCTTTGAAACTCAACTTCTTCATTTGTAAAAATGGGTGTAGTAAAAGGACCTACCTTTTTGGCTTCAGATGGTAATTAAATGAGATAATCAATGGAAAGCACTCACAGTGATTTTAGCTCATTAAATGCCAGGTGCTGTTATGAGTAGAAAACTGACAAACCATGAGAAAAATGAGTGAATGGAATTGTTGTTTTCCTTTCTTTTAACTAATAAGGAAAGGTCTTTGGATGGGTTTTAGAAGTTTATGCTTTATTGTCCTCTGAGACTGAAATTTGGGACAAAGGTAACTGAAGTGAAAGTGTGGATCTTCAAATAACATTGTTTTCTTTTGGTAAATGTGAAGTAAGGAAGATTGTCTCCACATTTAATGTCTCATATAGTTGATTTACATTTTGGTTAAATGGAAACATGGTTTTCTTTCTGTTGAGAATACAAAGGTGTGACTGGCCTCCACAAAGCCGGTTGTAAACTTATATTGTCAGAAGTGTAAACAAGAGGTGACTAGAGGCCTGAAGCTTTGTTACTCATTCCTCGGTCCCTTGATAGTACTTTCCTCATACAGAGGTCTTGCTGCTTGATCCCTAGGCTTTTTGAGTCTCTTAGGTAAATATCCAATTTCTATTTTAAGTTTGTTTTATATACACTTGTCATCCTCAGAATGTCAAAAGAACAATTCATTGTTTAATAAAATGTACGAGGACTGTCCAGAAAATATCCAGCCTTGTAAAATGAAAAAATAGAGGCATTTATGGCTGGATTTTTTCCGACAGCCTTCGTATGTTCTCGGTTGGCATCTTGCTGTATTTGAAGAAGCATCCTCCTCTTCCTCTACACACATGAACACAGGGTTTTGAGTGCCTAAGCGATCTCTTTCAGTGTAACTTAGACTTTTAATGGTCTGTCTTATTCCTTTTACTGTGCTCATTTCTTTTTTTTTTAATTAATTAATTTATTTTTGACAGAGAGAGAGAGATACAGAGACAGAGACAGAGAGAGAACTGAACTCGGGGAGCTCCCCAGTTCAGCATATGGGTCCACACAGGCCTGGGCCGGGATTTGATCCCCGGTCCCCGGCACTGCAAAGTGAGCGCTTAACCCACTGAGCCATTCCAGCTTCTCCTGCTCATTTCTTAATTACAGTAACTCATAGATTGGGCATCTTGACTTCTGATGACATGGGATTTTGTCTTTGCAAATATGTACCTTGAAGTGTCTCTTTCCCATTGGAACAGTGCCAATCTAAATTTCTCCTAAAGGAAAAAACTACCTCAGAGTACATATAGTTCTTCGATAATGTCTACTTGTTAGCTCAGGAGGAATTTTAATCTTTCAGAAAATACCATATATATTAAGGATTCACAAGGTAAATATATTAGGGAAGTGATTGTTTTAAAAACATAGAGGTCCTTTACCAGTTTGTTTGTTTGCCTGTGCCTTTAAAGTCTTCAGAAAAAAATTTAGTTTACACATGACTCTTTTCAAAACACATTCATTGCATAAAACTGATATATCCTAACCACAGGAGATAGCTGGCTGCTGAGTCATGTTAATATAGCACTGTGTTGAGCCAGGATTTGAGACCTTAGGATGAACTTCTGTTTTCCCAAAGTAAGTGTTCTTAATGCCAATTCCTTGTTAATATGGCCATGACTCACATTAATTACACATCCTGGTTCTGAATCAAGAAGTACTGTCACTTCATGTAGTAAGTGTGGAAAACATGAATGACTGTAATTAGAAATGTGTACTGTTATGGTGTACAATAGGACATTGAGCTAAGAAGATAATGCGATTTGTGGTAGAGCAGCATATGTCTAGCTTTTCACAGAGGTAAGAGATGGAGCATAATGTCATACCAGTGCTAAAGTAACAGAATGTGCTTTCTGGACTGTAAGAGAGCACAGTTGGGGCAGTGAACAGTTCTTTCTGTGGTTGAACCAAGTAGATAGTTTAAAACCACTGATTCTTCACAGTGTTTTACTATGGTGTGCTGGTGTTTTGAGTCTTTTAATACTTCACATATTTTGTTAAGGATTTTAGTAGGTGAAGATGTTCCATGATCATAGAATGATTGAGAACTGTGTGCTTTCTGTTCTGGTTTTGGTTCTGGCTATTGCTATATGTCTTTGGTAAGTATTTGATCTATTCACACTTCAGCTGTTTCATCTAAAAAATGAGCAGTACCACACAAAAGCACTGTGCAGTAATAAGATGGCTAGAACCTAGGTCTCTCTGGTTTCTAAAACTGCTGTCATTTGACTATATTTGTCAACTTCTGATCCACAGCTGTTTGCAATATTGTGCATGTTATTAATGGCTACAACTTACATTGAATTATACATCCATATATGAGGGCTCACTGGAAAATATCCAACCACAAAATGCCTCTGTTTTTTATATTACATGGCTAAATACTTTCCCGACAGCCCTTGGATATAAAGTACTTTCACAAATTCCATAGCTTTTGATTCTCAAAATATCTGAGTTATAGATAGGGCAAATATATTACTATAGTCTTAATATTACATATGAAAAAGCTGAAGTGCAGAAAGTTTGACTTGCCCAATGTCAGTTAGCCAGTAAGTAATGGGACCTGCATTCAAACCAGGTTTTCATACTCCACAGCCTCTATTTGTTTCTTAAAATTTAGAATCTTCTTTTTTTAAGATTTATTTTTATTGTTTTTGACAGAGAGACAGAGAGAAAGGAGGGCCCTGAGCAGTCTCCATAGCTGCATGTCATTATTTTTCTACATAGTATCTATATTTATAAATGTTTAGAATAACAAAGATTTACATACCTAGACAAAAGGTTTCGTGTTCTGAAATGTAAGACAGTTTGTCCCAGCCCTGAATTAATGCAATTCTATTTGTTTCTCTTATATGATAATTTATAGAGAATTAACATAATAGTCCTGAAGCATTTATTAGCACCCATCTGCTGTTGGCTCAGTGTTGGGCACTATTGCAAATTACAGTGGACATGGAACTTGTTTCTGGGCCTTTAGGAATTTCCACTTGCAATTACATGAACACACAAAAGAGCACATGAGCACCGTAAAAGATCTGCCAGTTTTAAATAGATCTGGGATCAAAATTTGTTCTCCTTAAACAGCCCTAGAAGAAAAAATAATTTCCTTTCTATAATAAATCTCCATTATCCATCAACTTTCTACCAAAGCTGAATACTCCAAAGGATGCAGGAATAATTAAGGATGTAATGTTTTCGTGGAAATTACTTGTTTCTCTTCAGTAATTATTCATTCACTTATTATTAGTGAAAACCAAGCTCTGTGGATATTTTCCTTCAGGATATGGTTGACATAACCTATATTATTAGAAAGAACAAAAAATATTTCAAGAGGCCACGTACACTGCTTGGATCTGATTGTGTTTTAGGACACTGTGTAATCATTCCTTGAAGAAGAAAACTTTCTAGGAAAGAGGAAGAATGCTGTTCTTTACAGTACAGATATTTCACTACGATCAGTATAACCAAAAAGGAAACAGAAGGGAAGCTAACATATATGTCAGATAACACCCATGGAGGTATTATGTGTCACAGAGCAGGAAAGAACCAGGAATCCAACTCTTCCTAGAAATTCCATCCCTCTGATGGTAAGCAGTCAAAAACATCTCAGATTATTTAAAAAGGAAGTTAAATCAGGCAGTCTAACTAACTAAAGCACATCATAAACAAATGGTTATATTTATTCTGAAAAAGTGGGTGTGGTTTAAAAGGAAATAAATCTAAAAAGTTCAGAGCCACAGAAAGAGGCAGAGGGGAAGAGGGAGAGTGGTATTTGCAGAAGGACCGTCTTTTATTCAATCCATCACTGCTCTTTTGTGTGTCTTCTCTTATTGTTAATTGTTTTATGAATAACCCCCAAACTCTTGTTTCAGGGATCTTAAGTCCTTGTCTGTGGTGTTCTAGGAAACATACAGCCTGTGATTTCACAGTCTTGCTCTAGGGTTGCATTCAAGGGTCAACCATTGCCATTAAGTACTCAGCTCTATTTGAGAGTCTCGCCATACATTGCACTGCCTACTATCACACTCCTAATCAGCTGGAGTACATGCAGGTTCCAAAATGGGGCACTTTTTAAAAAACAATTTATTTTTAATAACAGTTTCTTTGAGTCAAACTGTTGACATATGCCAGGAAGCAAGATCTCAAATGCTCGCAAAATGAAACATTTCTCAGTACAGAGTCCAAGAAATCTGTGTCATAGTCAGAAAAGGCTTCTTTCCCCACCCCTGCCAACAAAATCCAGCTCTAGATTCCTTATAGAATGTGTGGAAGTCTTATTATTAGTGGAAGATTTGTTATGTCTCTCTGTTCCTTAACCATCCACACTGCAAGAGGCTTAGGTAAGCCTTCATGTGAGACAGGGAGGACGCTCGTTGGCTCTGATTTGGGCCATACACACTATTCATTTCATTAATGTTCTCTGTCATTAAGAGGTCAACATGGCCTTGTCATGATCTGCTCTCACTTCATTTCAATTCACGTCTGTTCCACCACCTGTTGCATGAAATCTTAGTTATTCTTGGAGAGAAGGATGAGCAAAGAGTATATACCTTGTCCCTAAGTGAAGGTCTACTTTTCTGTGATCCTGACTTTCTCCCAACTGTACTGAACACCATGAAGTAGGCCAGAGTGAAGGCATCCAGGAGACCAAAAGAACAACTTCTTTCTAAACTGAAGGACTGATTCATAGGTGTGTTCTCATCAGTCAGTTTTGCTTGGAATTGTGATGGTTTGATAGGCTGTCTTATTAATCCAGTAATGATGATAAACCAGAGATAGGAAGTAAATTTTACTGTGTTACTGAAATTGGACAATGAATTATAAATTTTAGAAAGCCAGTGAGAAAATGAATGTAAAATGTCGAACATACAATTTTAAATTACTAAAATCAAAACAAGTAAAACATTTCATGAAACACGTATAATTACTCTAACCTCTTTGCTATGTGGAGCCAGATTCATTAAGCAATAGTCATAGATTTTTTTAATATAATTTAAAAGATCAAAAGTGAAAAGTAATCTTACATTATAAAAATATATGGTAAAATCAAATAGTAATATCAGATAATTACGTAAAATTTTCAGTATTACAGTTAAGCATAAAATAATAAACTGAGTTACTGGATTTTTGTAAGATGCATAGTAACTAAAAATGCATATGACTAGTTTTAGGGATCTTATCTTAGACTTGTACTGACCTACTTCCAAGATTTTAGGCTCATTTTAGTTGAAGATATCTGGAAGCAGGTTGAATACCTAGCTGTCCAGCTAATACAATCACTTTCATGTCTGACTTAACCCTAAGTTGAGGTGCTGATTTATACTCGGCTTCAGATTGGCCTTCTAGGGCTGCAGAGGGAAGTTGCGATTCCTGCATATGTCTGAATTCAAATCTGGAGGTTGGTAGAAGGTATATTACAATATATTCAACTTATAAAGTATTTCATATGCAAGATACATTTGAAGATCTTAAGTCTCCACATATACTTTAGCTCATATTACATAAGTGAGGAATATTAGTAATTTTGAGAACATTTTCATAATGATAAAATCAGATTGAATCAACTTAAGCTGAAATTCTTTGAGTTTCATGGCCAAAGAAACTTGTTTTACTCCCAAATTTAAATGTTAATATGAAAAATCTTACTGATTCCAAATACCTTTAAACCCATTTAACTGAAGAAGTGCCAGGGTTTTAAAGTATTAAAGCACAATCCAGAAATGAAATAACATTTTGAGCAGAAGTATCTCAACTGTAAACATTTATTTATTTATTTATTTATTTTTTTTTTTTTTTGACAAGAGTCAGAGAGAGAAAGAGAGAGAGAGAGAGAGGCAGACTCAGAGAACTGGGAAGGCCCAGAACAGTCTCTACACTTGCACATCATCAGTTTTCCACATGGTTTTATTCCACATAGGTGGGCGGAGGCTGCGCAGGGTGGGAACTGGGCCGGGGGCCTCCTGCATGGGCATGGCCCCTCAAGCCAGGGTCCAAACACCAAACTGAGGGCCTCCCACATGGGAAGCACACCGCAGTTCAGCATATGGGTCCACACGGGCCGGGGCCAGGATCCGATCCTCAGTTCCCGGGGCTGCAAAGCGAGCACTTAACCCACTGAGTCATCCCGACTTCCCAAAATTTTTGAGTATTTTGTTGGCCTAGCTGCCTATGATCCTCAAAACTAAGCTTGGTGTAGTCATTAAAATTCAGCCAGTCGTTGCTGAATGAATGAATGTTTGTTTTTTTGATTGTCTTATCCCACAGTTTCCTAGAGACATACATACTAAGAAAAGGGAATTACCCCTTTGGCCATTTGTCTGTGCCAATGGTTATATAAAGTTCAGTCTTTGGGCTCTTGGTGATGGTGGTTGAGCATCCAGGACCCTTTCAGGGGAACCACAAAGCTAAAACAATTTTCATAATATTACAAAGACATTTGTCTTTTTCATGATTATATGGTAGAGTTTTAGAGATTACATGATGTATGATATCACAGATTCAGTGAGAAGCAGTTATGAGAAGCCATGCTGTCTTCTATAATATAATGCAGATATTAATAAGATTGCAAAAATATATAATGATGCCACTCTTCTTACTAAATTATTTTTGGTTGGGAAAATATAATTATTTTTTATTAAAAAATTACTTGATAGATATAACCTACAGTACAAGAAAACTTACTCTTTGGGGTCCTAAATAATTTTTAAGAATTAAATTTATCTTCACACCAAAAAGTTTGAGAAATGCTGATCTATACCAACAAATTATAATTTCTTTGTTGAAGTAAAATTTACATATAGTGAAATTCGTGGATCTCAAATATATAAGTTGGTGAGTCCTGGCAAATGTATAGACCCATTTAAGTGCCACCCCAGTCAAGATGTAGAACCTTCCCATCATTCCAGAAACTTTCCTGTGACTGTTTTCCAGTCAGTCTCCACCCTCCAAAGAAAGCCCACTATGCTGACTTCTGTCACTGTAGATTTGTCTGTTCTTGAACTACATTATGGATTGGATCATACAGTACGTACACTTTTTTGTGTCTGCCTTGAATGACCCAACATAATGTTTTTGAGATTTCATCCTTACTGTGTATATTTTATTGCATATTGCTTTTTTATCATTGAGTGGTTTGCCATTGTTTGAATATGAGACAGTTTGTTTCTCTATAACCCTAATCGGTTGATTCCAGTTTTGAAGTTACAATGAATAAAGCTGTTCTAAGAGTTCTTATACACATCTTTTTGTAGATATATTTTTATCCTCTTTGTTATGTAGGAGTAGAATTTTTGAGTCCTAGAGAGTGTATTTTACCATTATGTTACTGTACTTTCTCAAAAGTCATTGTACCATTTCTCAGCAATATGTGAGGATTGTGGTTGCTCCGAATTCTCACCATTGGGTGCTTCCTGGGTACAACATAGTATTGCATGTGGTTTTAATTTACATTTTCTAATTAATTTTGAGCACTTTTTCATATGTTTACTAGCTGCTGTTATATCTTTCTTTGTGAAGTATCTAAGAGTTGTGCACATCTTAAATTGGGTTGTATGCCTTTGTGTTTTGATTGTAGGACTTCTTTACATATTCTAGATATAATCTTTTATCAAATATATGTATCATGTGTATTTTTTCTTAGTTGGTAGCTTGCCCTTTCATTTCCTTAATGAACAGACATCTTTAATATACCTTAAAAGATGTTCTTTGGGTTTTTTAATTTTTATTTTTTAAATATATATATATATTTTTTTTTACACAGAGAGAGAGAGAGATACAAAGACAGAGACAGAGAGAAAATGTTTTGAAAATGTTTTCTTAAGAGTGACTTAGAGACAGAAAATTTGATTATTTATGATTTTCATACCTCATTACTTATCCATGTCTCATTTTTTCACCACTTTTCTACTTAAAGAGATGGTAGGTAAAGCCATTTGTTTTAAGCCATTGAGCACCCGCTGCATGCAAAATATTCTATACTGTGGAGGATGAAGGGGAGAGTAGACAATAATCCCTAACTTTAGGAGGAAATACAGTCTAGTGAGTGGCAGTTATGTACAAAAATAACAGAGGATGAAGATAGGGGAAGTAACGAATTGTGACATTACTGACCAACCTCACTGTTTTCTTTTTTTAAGATTGATTTTTATTGTTTTTTGACAGAGAGACAGAGAGAAGGGAGAGAGCCCAAAGCAGTCGCCATAGTTGACAGTGTTAGTTTTCCATATAGTTTCACTCCGCAGGTAGGTGTGGGGCTATGCAGGGCAGGAACTGGGCTGGGATCCTCCCATTTAGGCCCCAGTAAGTATTGAACTGGGGGCACACCCCAGTTCAGCATATGGGTACACCTGGGCCAGGCTTCGATCCTCAGGCTGCGGGGCTACAAAGTGAGTGCTCAACCCACTGAGCCAATCCAGCTTCCCCGCAAACTCACTGTTTTCAGCCCGAGCATTGAAGTTGCTTTTAAAATCTCACTGCTGACAATATCTTTGAATTTGAGATTGTTTCCTTAGTAGGTGCCTGAATGGAGGCGACAGGCTTACAGTCTCTCCCTGAGGATGTAGTTGGTGAAAGGAAGTACGTTGTGTTGTTGTTTTTTTTAAAGATTTATGTTATTGCTTTTGACAGAGACAGAGAGAGACAGAGAGAAGGGGAGGGCCCAGAGCAGTCTCCATAGTTGTACCTCATCCAGGAACTGGGCTGGGGGCCTCCCACATGGGAGGTACATCCCCTTGAGCCAGGGTCCTAACCGGGGGACCAGAACTGAATTGTGGGCCTCCCACATGGGAAGCACACCCCTGTTCAGCATATGGGTCCTCACTAGCCGGGGCCGGGATTTGATTCTCAGTCCACAGGGCTGCAAAGTGAGTGCTTAACGTGCTGAGACATCCCAGCTTCTCCATCATCAAGTTAGTTTTAATGCCATTTAATAATGTCAATGGAATGTTTAAGGCACAATACAATTAAATTTGGGATTTATTAGTATATTCTCTGTCTTCATTTTAATTAAATGAAAAATGTTATTTGGACAGAATTTTTCTAGCACTTTCACCCAGGTCATATGACCAAGATGACTAAGAACTATTAAATGACAAGGAAGAAGGGAACTTTAGTTGGACCTCCTCCCAAGTTGCTGCATTGTGCCTTAACCACAATCTGTTTAAGGAACCTTTGTTAAGATTCTCCTGCCTCCTAGTGAGAAGTCTGGGGCCAGGGTCTGAAGTTCAGAAATAACCTTAGGCCTAACTGGTATCCAATCACAAGTGAGACCACTGGCTGAACTGTCATCATCCTGTGTAATGCCTTATACCATAGAGAAACAACACAGGTGTCAGAACATTTCATTGTGTGCTTGTCCATAGGATGATACAAGTAATTCTTACTTATTTCTTTATGCGAACTTACCGTATTTTCTGGCATATAAGATGACCGGGCGTATAAGACGACCCCCTAATTTTACAGTTAAAACATAGGTTTAGGCCTATATTCGCTGTATAAGACTACCCCCCACTTCCGAGGCTGTAGTCTTATAGAGCGAATATAGGCCTAAACCTGTGTTTTAACTGTAAAATTAGGGGGTCATCTTATACGCCCGGTCGTCTTATACGCCGGAAAATACGGTATATATAGTTATGAATATTGTTCAGTAAACAGCCATTTTTCTGGGTCATCTTATGAAACTAATTAGTAAATTATTACTCCAGGAAGTAGCAGTTTCAAATCCAAATGTGAAGTGCATTTCCCTTGAACTAATTAATATTAACATCTATATCCTCTTTGAGAGTTTCTATCTGCCAGATACTGAGCTGAATGTCCTACATTAATATTAACATCTATATCCTCTTTGAGAGTTTCTATCTGCCAGATACTGAGCTGAATGTCCTCCATTACTGACAAAGTTCCACAGTAGCAAACTGTCTGTTTTTTATATCTGACCATGTAGTATACACATGTAGGGGTATGTGTATAATTGGAAAAGTTTTCATCAAAAATACATGTCCTTGCTGCATGCATTCTATTTTATTATTTTAAATGCTGGTTATATGGACCATTAAGTCGAGTTTACAATACCACTAATGAATAGGTCCA
The DNA here is from genome assembly GCA_004027555.1 of Craseonycteris thonglongyai. Classification (NCBI taxonomy): domain Eukaryota; kingdom Metazoa; phylum Chordata; class Mammalia; order Chiroptera; family Craseonycteridae; genus Craseonycteris; species Craseonycteris thonglongyai. The sequence continues at coordinate 26,030 of PVKE010006445.1, read as the reverse complement.
AAAGTTTACAAAACACTACTATAGTTTCATTGTTTTATTGAAACATCACTGTGACCGTGAGAAATAGTATTGTCATTCTCTGAAGGAGAAACACTGAGGCTCAGGATAGTTAGGTAGCTACTTGTTCAAGTTTACGCAGTGACCGTCATAGCTCTAAAACCCAGCAGCTCAGGATCTGGCGTTAAAGCACCCCAGTTCTAACACTCATTAAATTTGTGACCACAGACAGATTATTTAATGAGTGTTTAATTTACAGGATTATTTAGAGAATTAAATAAGGTGATGCATGTTAAGTGATTAACACAGAGTCTAAAATGGAGGAATCACTTAAATATGAGTTATTAGTATTCAAACACCTGATCTTGGTAGAACTCATTTGAAACTAGCTCAGTGATAGTGTAATGTCACAGCAGTTGTGAAATTGTTACTTTTTAAAAAACAACTTTTCCTCCCTGAAGCAGACAGATAAGTGATCCAGAGAGTCTTTTTAAAGGTGATAGAAGCTAGAATGAAGCTAGAAATAAAAATGTAGACTTGAGAGTCCTGGAAGCGTGGGTTACGAAAATGTTGGAGATTGCTTCCTCTGTCTTGTAAGAGGGAACAAGGCTGCCTCACAGGCCCCATCAGGAAAGGTGAGAGGGCCTAAGAATCTTACACTGTAGTCTCAGGTGGTCCACAATGAACAATGAAGACAAATGCCCTAAAGATTTCTAGCCATTTTTTTTTATAGAGGTAGGGTCTTGAGATAGGTATACTTTTGGTCACTTAAAGAATTTGATTGCATTCTAAATAGAAAATAAAGGACAAACGTAAGATTAATACCTATCATGCAGCAAATCCTTACAACTGAAAGAAAAAAAATCTAGTGGTTATAAATTATGTAAACAGACAGTTGACAGGTGTGTAAACCCAAATTGTCATTAAACACATGAGAAGATGTTCAAAGTCACTAGCAGTCAAGGAAAAAAATAAAATAGCAATGTGGTATCACTTTTTTGTAGTCAGACTGACAAAACTTGGGTGAGAGTGCCTCTTGACCCTAAATGCTGCTGGAGTGGGATATGGGAAAAAAATATTCTCATACATTATTGGCGAAACGTGAAATTGTTAAAACCTTTTCATAAAGCTTTCTGGCACCATCCATGGAAATGTAAAATAGATCATTTTTAACCCAGCAATCCCTGGTACTCTGTCCAATAAAAAAGAAAGCATGAAATTTAAATAGGAGTATATATATTAAGATGTGTTTTCTGCATTGTTTTGACAAAAGAATGAGAACAGTGAACGCCTTTCATGGAGAATGGCAAAATGTATTTTGATAGACAGCATTTTTGTCTTGGAATTTTCATTCATTAAAATAATTAGTTTACCATTTGATTTGAACAAATATCCATGAGGTATTGAATGGCAAAAGCAAACCACCGAGAAGTATATGTAACTGGTGTTCTATTTTGAAATCTTTGTGTGTGCACACAGCCATGCTCTATTGGTGACTGAGAAAATGTAGAAAAGTATAGAAAGATATATATCAGGGTTTTTTTTTAAACATGGGTTATAGTGCAGTACAGCAGCAGAGATGGGTCAGGGGGTTGGAAAGCAAAAGAATAAAAGGCAGGGAGAAATACGGCATCGAAAATAAAACCAAGCATGCATGATATGCTACTTACATAAAGTTACATGTATTTGCATGGGTACATGTGCATTGAAAAGATAGATACACTCATGTCTATCAACAAGCAATGTCCTTGGTATATTATTATTTAGTGATTGAACAACATGAACTGTAGGGTAATATTTCAATTAAAAAAAAACAACATATACTTGTATAGTCTTGTGTAGAGAGAAAAGTATAGAAGGGAGTGCTCTAGGTTGTTAGATTGGTATTGGAGATGGGAAACAATTTGGATTGTTTCACTTGTTATGTAATGTATTATTTTATAATTTGAAAAGTGACCACCTTGTTATTTCCCATTTGATTATGTTTACTTCCATGTGGTAAATGCTTGAGACGATTATTTTTTTTTATTGTATGTTGTCTTGGTTTTGATATAGAACTTAAATTTCTAAAAACTTAAGAATGAGATTATAAAACTTTATGACTTTAAGAGATTTAACTTAATTCCTGGAGTGACTATTAATAGAATAGCAAAGTGTTTTTATTTTGTCCATAGGGAAAATACTGAAAAATAACTGTTTTTAAAGTGTCACATATAGATTTTGATCATAATATGCATAGTCTTCCCAAGCAGATAGACTTGGTTTGGCAAATTATACTACAAACAGAATCAGGAGTACAGTGTTAGACATGGAAAAAGTTATCTGCTATGTAGGTGGTGAATAAAATATTTATAATATACAAAGAGCTCTTATAAATTGGGAAGTTAAGTCGGTGAACAAATGATAACACCAGTGACTATGAAAGTTATCTTAATATGTTTGTGCTTTATAAAAATAACAAAGAATTTTTTAAATTCTTTAAAACTGATGTACATGTAAGGAAGGGATACTGTGTTTCTGAGAGACTGTAATTGTCCTGGGCATTACTTTCCTTAGTCCCAATTGAGCTGCCAACTAAGGTGACCTGCACTGCCAGCCGTGTAGCGGGCCTTGGAGGTTTGCCCCCGGTTGTGCAGAGAGGCTGTGGCAAGAGCGTAGGCTGTGGCCGTGGTTCTTTTATATCCTCTGTGTAAAAGACCCAAGTACGGGCATATTTTGAGTTTGAGGCTCAGTAGAATACACTCATGCCCATACCCAAGACTTGGAAGTGTTCATGTGGGCTCGTGAATATTAAAAAAGAAACCTGAAAAGCACGAAACACCTGGTTGCTAATTCCAGTTGAAGCTTCATTTTGCCTGCCTTTGTTTTATAATCATTCTCTACTCTTTTTTTCCCAAGGAGTCCCAGGGGCAAACAGTGTTCTGTGTCTAACCCAGTAATCCAAGGTGCTGGAGCAAGACAGCCATAGTCCCCGTGCCCAGCAGGTGGCCTGAGAGCACCTGTGAGTCTGTGAAGATGAGCCTTATACAACGGTTTCTGCTATTCAGAAACATCTTACAGATTTTGGGGACAGTGATCTCCTGAAGTTGCACAACTTTTTTTAGAATAAGGAGGACTCTAGTACAGCGTTTGTTATTCACACTTCATAAACTAATTTGGTTCAGTTGGGGGTCTGTTGACAACACTGTGGGGCAGGGTTAATGGTGGGATAATGCAGGGGCCATTTGTATCACACAGAAAAAACTGATGGGGCTTTTCATTAAAATAGTTATTGTGTTGTGTAAATAGTCAAAATGTCGTCTGTATGGGTGAAAATAGAACCAGGACATATCACTCTCAGTCCCTGGTACAGTGTGTTATTTTCTCTGTGGAGAGAAAAAAAAGGAAGCATAGAATTCAGAATAATGACTCTCAGATAAATTCCAAGGGAAGAGAATAATTTATCTTTGGTTTCAGCCTGAAAATTCTGATTGCTGCTCTGTGTTCTTACTTGTGCCTGGAGTCACACCTTCTTTATCCAGTATCAATAGACATATTTTTCTTGGTTGGGGGGAGTAACATTTTTAAATATAGGAATGTATCCTTTTCAGTATAAATCATTTCTAAAAATTTGAATCTGCTACCTAATTTTTTTTAATTTATTTCTTCTATTTCTTTAAAATAATAATGTAGATTTAGCATTTTATGGATGAGTAGGTTATGGACTGTTCTGTCTCTCCTTGAAGTTAGACTCCTAAACTTGAGCTATTTTTTGCTCTTTTCCAGCAATCTGAGAGCAGTTCTATTTTGTTTTTAGAAGTAATCATAGAAATTTGTGTATGTCCAATGGTATCCACTAGCCACCTGTGACTTTTGAGTACTTGAAATTTGGTTAGTGTGACTGAGAAACTGAGTTTTTTGTCTTACTTAATTTCAACTAATATAAGTTTAAATTGTAAAACTGAGCTAGTATAAGATATTTTTCCATTAAATATAACACTATTGTTTTGGTAAAACTAATTTCACTTTATTGAATACTTAGGGGGATGCCAGGATAGCTCAGTGGTTGAGCACTTGCCTCGCAATCATGAGGTCCAGGGTTACATTCTCAACCCTGTCTGTGCAAACCCATATGCTGAACTACGGAGCAAATGGTAACCACCAGGATGGCTCCACGGCAAAGGTTCTCACCTCCCATGCAGTAGGCACCCAGTTTGGTTTCTGCATCGTGAGGCCCCACATCCACCTGTGTGGAATGAAACCATGTCACAACTAATGATGTACAACTATGGAGACTGCTCTGGGCTCTCCCCCCTCCTTATCTCTTTTTTTTTTTCTCTCTCTCTCCCTCTTTCACCTTCTCTCAAATAATAATTGAAAAGTAAAAAATACAAAAAGAAAACAGTAGCTAAATTGAGATGTGCTCTCCGTGTAAAATATACACTGCATTTTGATGACTTAGTCTGGGAAAAAATATAAAATATCTCATGAATATTTTTACATTGATTGCATGTTGACATGCTAATATTTTAGATATATTGGATTCAATAAAATATTAAAGTAAATTTAGCTTGTTCTTTTTACTATTATAGCCACTACAGAATTTAATGAAGCTCTCATTATATTTCTATGTCAGGTTTCTCAACTTTGGCACTACTGACATTTGGGCCTAAATAATTCTTTGATGTAGGGGCCTGTCCTGGTCTTTGTAGGATGCTTAGCAGGATTTCTGGTTCTCGCTGATCAAAACCAACTTCCTGTCCAGTGCAGGAATGCCTTTCTTGGTCATATCTGAAAGGGATCTTCCAGTCTCTGAAACCCTTCTTAAGGATCTCTCTTCTCCCATTTTTGGAATTAATTATAAGACAGGGCTCAATGTTAGCTGTCCTGTAACTTACATCAGTGATCCAACCCTAATTTCTGGAAGTAGCACAGACTAAACCAAATTCCTAATGAAAGAGATAATGTGTGCTAAAAGGCCTTATAAATTCCAAAGTTGATTCAACAAATACTTAAAGTCCTTTGTATCAGGCATTGTTGTAGGCGACAGGGATAGAGCAGTAGAGGAAACATGAGTTTTCAGGGAGCTTGCATACCATTTGGGGAGGGTATCATCAGCAAATACTCGAGACCCTACCACATGTCATCTGTTGATCAGTGCTGTGGAGAAAAATGAAGCAGGCATAGGCACATAGGGAATGCTGGCGCTGGTGGTGTGGGGTTATGGGGCATTACTACTCCTATGCCCCAGGCTCCATCCTCTCTTACCCCAAGACCTCTCATGCCCACTGTTCTTCAGACCTCCAGTTCGTGGCTACACATCCCTTGAGCCATTGCGTGAGTTGATATCCAGACACATTTGCCTGTGATAAGTCCTCCTGAGTGGGAGTGTTAAGGTTTTTGAATGTGGCACGTGGATCTGAATTCTGGCTCTGCTCTGACCACTGCAGAGTTGCCTTAAGAATGTACTGGCTGCCTGTCTCCTTTTGTCAGTCTGAGATTGCACCTGCTGTTTTGACCAGCCTCGTCATGCTATTGACCGTTTGGCAGTCAGTAACCTTGAGGTCATTTACTGTGCCACACTTCTGCATTTTGTATTTGTCCTCTGGGCCCACGTTTCTCTTGCTGCTTCTGGTTAGTTTATTGCACACGAAATGGTTTGAGGGAGGATTTATTTGCGTTTGGCTCTGTGTGTCCTACATGAGAAAAATAACATGGTCTTTCACCTTTCACACTCCCTTTGACCTCTGCTTTCTGCTGCTATTCTAGAATAGATAATGTCACAGATAAGCTGGCCTCCTCATAAATGAGTGCATACTACATTTTCATAAAACACCACAAAGAGTTATGCATATAAAAATGAATATAGGATATTCCTGGGTGTGATGATTGGCTGGCAATCCTGTGATGATTTCTAAATTGACAATAAAAATAAAGTGTGAATGTCTCTTCTGGTTTCTTGCTTCCAAACAGTTTCTTACTTCTTCTGCCCTTTTGCTGCTCTTACCTTTAATCAGAGTAGAAACACGTACACGTAAGCTTTTGTTGGGGAGAATTATAGCACCTCATTTAGTCTTCACAAAGCTCATTCAGGCTCAGCACTTCCTAGTATGTTACCTTTCTGACTGACTTTCATAGACAGCAGATGAGAAATTTATTTTGTATATCTCTAAAACTATCATATATGCCAAAGGTAGATAATGGCAGGGAGTCTATCCGTGTATTCCATTGTTCAAGTCACAGACATTGATAGTCTTGGATTGGGGAGAATGTGATTGAAATACCATCTGTGGCCACTTATCCGGCATACTGGTTAGATGACAGATCTGCCAAATGAGCAGTGTGTGTTCCTAAAAAAGAAGAAGCAGTCGGAAGAATTTTACCACGGAGGGTTTAAGAATATTATTATTTACTTAAAGCCTTAAAATTTTACTAACTTCTATAACTCAAATTACTTTAGTTTCTAGAATAGAGGTTCTGGGGAAGCCGGGATGGCTCAGTGGGTTAAGCGCTCACTTTGCAGCGCCGGGGACCGAGGATCGAATCCCGGCCCCGGCCCGTGCGGAACCATATGCTGAACTGGGAGCTCCCCTAGTTCAGCTCTCTCTCTGTCTCTGTACTCTGTCTCTGTCTCTCTCTCTCTCTCTCTCTCTGTCAAAAACAAAAACAAACAAACAAAAAAAGAATAGAGGTTTTTTAGAAGATACATTTTTGGGGTTTAATATTTTTAATATTTTAGTTACATGGGTCTATTTCATATGGCAGCTGGAAAGCCTTCATCACTTGCCATAACCTAAAGGAACAGAAAAGAGGGCATTATTCTAACAAAATTTTAGAAAATTGGTCTGAGCATGTCTCCTGCTTTCCTTGTGTGTGGACAGGAAGGTGGCTTCCAGCAGGTCACACCTGGCCTCAGGACACCTGAGCTCAGATGTGCTGCTCACTCCAGCCATCGGTCCTCTGCCTCTGACAGCCACCATCCTCTCGGCTGCTTCCAAACCCCTGCAGACGCTTTGAAAATGCTCCTTTTGTAGAGGTTCATTTGTAAGGGTTTTTTTTTCAGTATATCCAGAGTTGATAAATCTTGTTCAATGTCAGTGTCTTTGGGGAAGTCCTAATGTAAAGGGGGCTGGGGGTGGGGAGACCAAAAAAAAAACAAAAACCTGGAATTTATTTATAAAATTTTGCATAGTATTTATTCTTAGATGTTTAAACTTCTTCAGTCACCTTTAGAGTACTCTTTGTTTGATGCAGTACACCCATGGAGACACTTTCTCCACTGCTCCAAACAGCTTTTGAACTCATGGATTTTAATCTCATTTAGTGCTTCTGCTATTTTTTGTTTTACTTCTTTCACATTGGCAAAACATTTCTCTTTGAGGACTTTTTTTTCCCAGGGAAACAAAAAAATAGTTGCTCTGGGTGAGATTGGGTGAATAGGAAAGGTAGTACACTGGGGTCTGCCATTTTGTTCAAAAGCTGCTGAACACAGCATGGTGTGGGCAGGTGTGTTGTCATGCTGCATGTTGTTTGTGTGAATCACCCATCATGAAATGGGCAAACACATTGAAAGAGTCTCTAAAAATAATTCACCAGAGCCTTTGCAGCCTCTCACAACACCACCAGCTGGTACACTGATGCAGTTGGGTTTCTAGAACAGTCACCTAATGGGGGAAGCCTGTACTACAAAAGGCCGGCCCTCCAGAAGAGAATTCCGGTTTTGGGGGGCATCCCCTCTTGTGGTGCAGGGCCTAAATTTCACTTTGGCATTGATAGTATATTTGTATTTTCCCACTTAATTTCTTAAAAACCTATGCTAGGCTCTGTGATGGCATTTTGTTTACATTATTTAGCAGCTAGAGTAAAATAATTTATTAAGTAGCAGAATATGGCGAGTGTGTCTTGAACCAAACAGCAAGGTCAGAAGTGCCAGCATATGAGGTGACAGCATCCCTCTACGTTTGTCCAAACAGCAAGACACTGACCAGGGAGACCTGGGAGAACTCAAACAAGAACAATACTGGAAACATAGGGCCAGCTGACCTGCTGTGAAACATTTCAAGGGCAAAAAATAGCAGTGGACAGGGTTACAGCCCCAGAATGACCCTGTTTTACCCTATCTGTGACACACATTTTAAAGGTACATGCATGTATGCCTGTGGCTCTCACATTAATGATGATAGCTTTTCTTTCCAAGTGTTAATGACGTTAAAATTAAATCTTTATTTTTCTTTTTCAGAACAAGCTTGCCCTCCCCTATGTTTTCCAGAAATGACTTCAGTATCTGGAGCATCCTGAGAAAATGTATTGGAATGGTAAATTAACTATTAATTCTGTAATGTTACATTAAGCAAATAAGTGTTTCATCGTATATCCTTTGGAAGGGAATCTTTATGTTGGCATAAAAGTGGTGCACAGCAATGTTTATGGAAACTTCTGAGACCAGAAATTGGAGAAATATTTTACTAGGTGTTTTGACAAAGTTGGAACCATGCTTTATGCCATTTAATGTGGCTTTAATGTGACTTTACATTATAAGAAAATGGTAGAAGAAAATCTTTTCCTATTGTCAACCCACATTTGTATTGCTCCATAGAATCACCCAGAAATTCCCTCAGAAAGAACAGACTCCCCCCAGTATAGAATATAATTTCACTTAGACTTCTGTGCACAGAGCAAATTCCTACAGTTTTAATTTATAAGTGTGGTATATTAGCAATGTGTTATATTTGGAATACGAGAGCTGTCCAGAAAGTATCCAACCATGTAAGATTAAAAATAGAGCATTTATGTCTGGATGTTTTTCTGGACAGCCTTCATATATCCTGCTTAGTTGTGCAGGTGGATCTGATTTGGGGGGTGGAGTGCTGGAGATGGCAAAATTTATTATTATATAAATCCTTGGATTCCTTTTAAAATAGTAGTCCACATCACCACTCTGACATCAGGCTAGAGTTCTGAGTAAAGTCCCCCCAATTCTTCTAGCATGACCTTTGGACCAACTAGAATAATGAAAATTTCAAAACTTACGAATCTTGAGCCTCCTTGGAAATAAACTGATTCTGGAATAAAAATAATCATATTTAAAAAAAAAAAAAGAATCTGCCTAGATGTTACCATTGTGAATTTTGCAGTCTAGTGTGCTACCTGGTAGTACTCCAAGAGCTTTCCTGCACTGAGAAGTATAGTCACTTTCTAAACATTTTCACTCTGATGCTTGAAATCCTTTTATCTGGTGATATGCCCGCTTTGGCATTTTTCTAATGTCCCTGTTCTTTGCTTGGGGCAATATCATCTGAAACTTGCTAAATGCAATTTCCGAGGAGCTAATCCCGGGAACATTAATTTTAATCAAATATTTTCTGGTCCACCTATGTGTGGAATAATTCATCTAAGCGCAATAGCTGAATGTAGGGATTTATCACAGCCCTGCCATTTCCTATCTGGGAGACCCTTCGCGAGTTGCCATACCTCTCTAAGTAGTGTTCACTCCTGTGTAAAATTGGAGTAATTTATACCTTGTGAGTATATTGAGAGATTAATAAGGTAATTTATGTAAAATGTCCAGGATAGTTTCTGGTTTAGGCAAATGCTCAGTATTAACATTTAATCACACCTGAGAATTAGAAGATCTAGGGTTCTAATCCTGTTTCTAATAAGATTCATCAGGACAAACCAAATGTATATGTTCTTAAGTAAGATGTTAATTATACATTTTAGTCTCTTTGGAACTGAAAAATTAATGTTTATATTCTACGGAATGATTGTTGTTCAGATCTTTAGTAAACATATTCACCATTGTGAGCCAGGTTACAAATGCGAGTATGTATGTGTGCTTAAATTAAAACCAGTTTTATAAAAGAATATTTATCATTACAATAAATGATATTTTCTATTATGTTAAATTAATGGTGATTTCAACTTATTAAATTGAGTTCACAACCCACTAATGAATGAACCCACAGTTTCCATAGAATTGGTACCACATCTGTCTAAGGCTGTTGTTGACAGTTTGTACGAACACTTCAGATGTGGTTTAGTCTTTTTTGGCCATTGTGGAAAGTACATGAGTCCGTCTCCTACCATCTCCTGTCTCACTGGGTGTCAGATTTAGTGGTGGTGTCAAGGGCTTGTTCAGTAGGTCCAACAATCTGTCTAGTTCATGTCTAAAGCAAACTTTCTGACCAAACGGAGACTAACCAGTCTTTTAAAAGACAGGAGATAATGATATGTTGGATCTTACCTGTCGTACTTTTAAAGATACTCTGTTTCTCTAGAAGAATGTTTTTACTTTTATTTTTAGGGGCAGAACTATTTGTGGAAATAAGTGCTATGCTGAATCAAAAGAAAGCTAAGAAAAGCAGAGCTGTTTGGGTTGAAAGAGCACCACAGGATATTTTGAAATATATCTATAGAACAGACTGAATAAAATCACAGAGAGCTTCAGGGGAAATAATATTTTTGGAAAGTGTACTCTGCTGGGGTTTTATATGAGACTAACATTCTGGAAGGATATTGATTAATGTGGATTGAGAGGAAATTGAGCATTTGGAAGTATTCTTTGGACACTGTCATAGGATCTCCTCCTAGGCAGCAGAAACACACAATCAAAAAATGTAAATGCTGGGCAACAGAAGGGATTTAAAGTCCAGAGTATCTTGAGAGCAAGTGCAAATTAGAATAAAATTTTAAAAGTAATTTTTTGGTATTGATTTCTCTAATATTGGCCTCCTTCCACCAACCTCCTCCCCAAATGAAAGTAGGTTAAAACTTAGCAAACAATAGTGTCCATAGTTTTAATTGCACTTAAATTCAAGGTGAAATTGGTTTTAAAAATACCCTCATTGCACTTTCTATTAATCCAGACACTTCCACCTCAGGCCCTTTCTGTGTGGGTTAATCTTAGTTACAGAGTGATATGCATACTTTCAGCTAACTCTTCCCTTAGCTTCCTATCCCTAGTTCCTTCATTTCATAGAAGTCTTAAAAGTAGTGGAGGAAACTGGGTGTTGAACTATGGCTTTTCATGATGTCTCTGTCAACCTGAGAAGCCTGCCAGATCAGAGTGGGGAGTGTCAGCATTTTGCCAGGAAAACTTCACCGTTCTATACGGATCCAGTGCCATTTTTTTCTAAAATTAATGCCTTTCCTTTATGATGGTTATTGTTATTCAAAATATATGGCGTTTAATAACTCATGATAGATGCTTAGCTGCCAGGTCTGGTCTAGGTATAATTTTGTCTTTATCAGGAAGGGACGTCAGAGTGTCTTCTCCAAGCATTTGTCATCCTGGACCTCAGTGCTCCGCAGCACCCTCTCCAGCCAGGTTCACTGGGTGCATCCTCCACTGCCACATACATGCACATTTGCTTTGCTGCTTTTCTAAAAAGAATGTAGTTCTAGATTTCCTTCCTTTTTTTCTCCCAGTCTGTTTGGGGCAGGATTATGTTACCAAGTTTTGGATTATACTCCATGAAAAGAATACTTTACATAACTGGAATTGAATCTTAGTCTCTTCATGATCAAAGCTTTGCCAAATAAAGTTCCAGCTCAAAATTAATACTGATACTGGTTAGTAGTTTGAAACCCTTTTTTCTTGTTTCCTTATTCCCATTATCTTTTTGTTGAAGGACTCGATAATCTCATAATCCCATTGTCCTGTGTTTCCCTGTTTTCTTCCTCATCAGTCCCATCCCTTTAGAATTTCTCAGCAGGACTCACCCAGAAGTTTGGTCATGGGTGTTCATACTCAGTGAGATTGGAAACCAGGGGCAGCACCAAGATGAGATAAGAGAGGCACTGAGGTGCACAATTTGAGTAGGCACTTGTGCGCAGGGCCATGCAGGTGCCAACCCTGTTTTTGCTGAATATCTTAGGGACATAGAATCTTTGTGTTATGATAAAAGATGATGAAGGTCTGACATAAAGACTGACTTTTTAAAATGAAAATGTTATATCACTCTTTAAAAAAGTTTTCCAGTGGAACCAAATAACAGCAATTTGAATACAAGAGTTAAAAAGTTTATAGTTTCATTTGCTCCTTTAACATGTATTTCCATTCCATATTTCCTAGAGAATATTATCTTAACTTAATTTTTTTATCTTTGAAGGTCTTTTATGGATTACTTTTCATACTTTAATATCACAAAAATACATACAAAAATTAAACATTTTAAATTTAAATCCTGTAATCATAAGACTTCAGTACTAAAACATTCTTTGTACCAAAGTTATTCATTAAAATATTAGTATATGAATGATCAAAATAACAAACATTACAAAACTTCTGAAAGTACGAACATAAAAGGTAAAATGTTATTTGTGAAATTAATTGTTTCAATTGGGTTTAGGTATCTGAGAATGAATATCACCTATTGCTAGAATGAGACAGGATTTTCAGTAATAGTCCTTATTTTTTGATAGATTCAAAGATTAAGGAACCTGGCTCATATTAATAGACAAATGGGCATAGGAATTCTGTTTTCATCTAGCAATATCATTAAATTCTTTTACCTTTTCACAACTATATTCCAAAAATCAGATAAAAATGTATTACCAAAAATAATTTTTTATGATTCATAAGCTGACAACTCAATGAGGAATTCCTTCAATGTTCCTGAAAACAAAAATTTGGAAAACCCTAACTTGTAATAGTCTTGTTACCTTCTATTGATGTTACAGGCATCTTGTTCTCCAGGAAAAGAGAACTTTACCAAGACTTTTAACTCCTGATTCAAACACTATTTTCTCTCACTCAGGTGTACTTTGCAATGTTGAGAAAATTGAAATATTTTTTACTGAAGCACATCTTTGTCTAATATAATCTTTTTGGTGGAATGCTCTTATCTTACCATGGAGCTTTAAATTTTTTCCTCAGAACTTCAGATTTAGCTTATTCATGCATAATGCCTGCCATGTAACCAGTCCCAGACAACTCCCAGACACTTCCCAGGTCAACTGACTGGTATTTTTGGACTTAGATAAATGTACAATAAACTCTCAGTTAACCAACACCCATGGGGATTGGTAGGTGCCAGGTACATGTAAGTAGACTCTCCGTTAACCGGAACTCAAGCAACCGGCACTCTCAAGCAACCGGCACTCTCAAGCAACCAGCAAAATTTTTTTGCAAAACTGAGATTTTGCTGGTTGCTTGAGAGTGCCTGTTGCTTGAGTTCCGGTTAATGGAGAGTCTACTGTATTAGTGTATGTCACTGTGACAATTTACCCATTCTGGTATTCTAAGTCTACGATAGTAAAGATTTAGGTAAGACAAGGAGCTTTGCCAACTTGGGTACATTATAAATACCACTTGAGAGAGAAGAGACAGAAAAAGCAAAAGTAAAACTTAGCATCTCTACCTCACTCTATAGTGACCTGAAACCAGGGTGTCCCAATGTGGAAGAAGTGGCTGAAAGACCCTGTTTCTAATGTCAAGTCTTTCCCTTTAACTGAAACAGGGAGAGTCATGCAGATGATGGTATCTTGAATAAAAGGGGCTCCACTGATACCAGTACTGTGTTTCTAAGCCCACCTCCGTTTAGTGTCCTTAAGATTTTTACACTTCAAAGCAAAAATACTATACTGTGATTCAGGATGACACAAAGTACTTTTTCTTTTTTTGTTTTTTTTTTTAATAAGTAGAAGATTGACTGCAAAAGGAGAAGTGAGAAAGTAGAAACAGCATGACGTCTTCAGTGCAGGTGTCTTCTTGGGCCTGTCATTCTTAGGTCAGGGCACGTATGGAGGTAGGATATCTGGACATTGATTCTCTTAAAGCATCTCTGCCTGGCAATCTGCTGGACAGTCATTGTGGACCTTGAGTGAATACGGTGGGAAGACATCCAGCCTCCAGCCAGTGCTTCAGTTTCCTTCAATATTCCCAGCGAGCGGTTAGCCTCCCAGCTCTGAAAATGCTCAGCTATGACACAGGAAGAATAGGAAGGGAATATCTTTTTATTTCCCTTTTCCCTCATTGCTTTTCTAGTCTTTTCCTCCCTGTTTTTGCCACTGGTTGCATAGAGATTCAGTGCACACACATACACACACACCTATACACACAGCTTCCTGCTCCATGTTCCTGCACTTCCGGGTGTGGATCTTCCACTCACACCATGTTGTGTTTCCCCTGGCTGCTCTGTGAGCTGAGGAACAGTGATATAACCAACAGCGAAAGGCATGAGGGCAGCAGGCTTTTTTCAAACTGCTCATCCAGAGTGGCCCCAGGAGGGCTGCCTTGTGATGTCTTAGCTGTGGCTGCTGTGGACATAATCAGTGGTATTCAGATGGCAAGAACCTCTCATGCAGTGATGAACAAATGAATGGTTAATGTCTTATGGAGAGGGAGTGGACTGAGCAGTGCAAGATGGGAAAGAGACCTTTGACCCTCTGAGGCCCTTCAATGTAAGAAGGATGTCTTTTTACTTCATTGGTAGCTGGGGGGGATGCAGTGAAGAAAAGGTTCATGGCCAACTTCATCCACCAGAAGAAACATCCAAGGGACCAACCAAGACTGCTGCCAGCCTTGACCATCAGCGAAGAGCCTAGAAGCCCACTTAGTGCTTGGGTCATGCACCTGGGTGAGGAGCTGGCTCACAGGCTGGCTGCAGTACAGACACGCCTCACCTAACACCTAAGTTGACTTGTCTGTAAGCCAGGTCTCAAATGTTTGTACATTTGGGTATGACGATGCTGGACTTTACATATATAAAATATTTCCCATTTCCGTTGAGATCAAACTTGGCCATGTGTTTGGGTTGTTTATATAATGCTCAAGTGATGAAGCGGCCTTTTCTCTCTTTTTGCATTAGTTTATCAGCTGATGAGCAGTTGCAATTAAGAGTTTCTTCAGTTTCATCATTGGTTGCTATTAATTTGTATGGATAAATTTAAACTTAGCTTTTAGCTGGGTCACAAGGTAGAATTGCCTGGCATAAATATTTAATTTTCAAGTTGACTGAAGCTCTCAGTGATAAAAATATTCTAACTAATGTTTCTTCCTGAAACTTGACCATCATACTGTACATTGTTGCTTTTCCTAGTATTGAAATATACACAAAACTAATTAGCTGTATATACCATGTAGAAAATGCAGCACCAAACTTCAGTGTATTGGACATGGTGTCTCTGCATTTTCAACAAGGAACAAGATACAGTTGGTGTCACTGAGTTTTTCATTACATATCCAGGAACTGTAGATTTTAACAATTAAAGTAAGTATAAGAATATTAAAAATAATTGCAGACTAACAAAAGCAATAAAATTGCAAGTCTATTGCTATATTTTAAAATAAGGTAACAGTCTTCTGAGAGTTAGAAGTTGTTTTTGTGGCAGTCTGGGTCTACAAGGGCTGTCCAGAAAAAATTTAGCCATAAATGCATGTTTTACATATGCATTCCATGGCTAGATACTTTCCAGGCAGCCCTTGTATATGAGTATGGTCTCTTGGGTCTTTTTTTCCCTTTCAACTCATTTTGTCCACATATGTGCTTTTATATTTCTTTGAAGACTTACATTCTAAGTTACTAAGGTGTTTATATTATGTAGGAAGGTGTTTATATTATTCTGAGTTTCAAAATTGAATTTAAATAACCTTTTAGAATTTTAGGAGCTTGTCAAATGATTAAAAATAATCTACCAAATGAATTGATGATAAAATCCCATCCTTCATACCTTGGTCTCCAGAGTACACACTATGCTCTTTGCCTTGCTAACTCACGTACCATCTAGTCACCTAGTGTTGAGCAGCCAATGGCTAGTACATGCTTTCCTGACCCATTCTACTTATATTTCCCCAGGGAGATATATGTAAAGAAATAGTAACATACACAGAGTTGCTTAGAGTTGAAAGATTAAGTCTCTAGGCCAGGATTCCTATCTAATCTGCCATAATTAGTGAGAAGGGATAAAATGCTCTCAGTGAGCATTGTATAGTCATTATGGTGTTTTTTTAAAGGAAACAAATCCAGAGTCAAACTTATAGGTGAAGGTCTTTGTTCCTTTAATGAATAAATCTTTTCAATTGGGGAAGCCGGGATGGCTCAACAGGTTAAGCACTCACTTTGCACCCCTAGGATCGAGTCCCGGTCCTGACCCGTGCAGACCCACATGCTGGACTGGGGTGTGCTTCCCATGCAGGAGGCCCCCAGTTCAGTTATCACCTCCTGGTTCTGTCCCTGGCTCGAGGGGGCATGCCTCCCATACAGAAGACCCCCGGCCCAGTTCCTGCCCTGCGTGGCCCCTGCCCACCTGTGTGGAATGAAACCATATCAAAAACTAATCATGTACAACTATGGAGACTGCTCTGGGACCTCCCCCTTCTCTCTGTCTGTCTCTTGTCTCTGTCTCTCTCTGTCTCTGTCAAAAATAATAAATCTTTTTAAAAAGTCTTTACTTTAGAATAAATCTCATAACAAATGAAAGGCAGACTACAAGAACAGAACTGATACAGAAACAGCAGAGTTTGTGTCACATATTACTCAAGGGACAGGCTCATGTCACCACAGCCATGTGCTTCTGTGGGACATCCAGCCGCTAGCAGTGAGAACCTCACCAGTTGGCCCTGTAGTGACTCCTCCTGGCTGGGGCTCCAAGAGGAGCAGTCATACCTTCCCTCCTTTCCTCTCCTTTTAAGGTCAGAACTCAAAAGCCATGCCATTAAATCGTTTATAGCTCAGCTATCCAGGCGACAGGGCAAAGTAGCCCAACCTTTGAAAGCTTCCTTGCCTCTGCAATCTTGGAGAACTTGATGCTCTTGCATGTATTATTAATAATGATGATGATAACTAACATCTATTGCTCACTTAACACGTTTGGCTCTCTTCTAAGTAATCTATTTGAATTAAGCATTTTCACAAGCCCTATGGGGTACATACTAACATCTATTGCTCACTTAACACGTTTGGCTCTCTTCTAAGTAATCTATTTGAATTAAGCATTTTCACAAGCCCTATGGGGTACATAATGAAATCCTCACTTGGAGGAGAGGTGAGGGACTGACTGACTTATGGCCACACAAGCTATAGGTAGTGAGGGACATTGGATCTCAGAGCCCATTCTTTTCTTTTTCTTTTACTTAAAAAAAAAAAAGTGGTAAAATACATATGACCTAAAATTTACTATCTTACCCACTTTAAACTTATAGTTCAATGGCATTAAGTACATTGGCATTGTTGTGCTGCCCTCACCTCTATCATCCACAGAATTCTTCATCTTGCAGAACTGACCCTGTACCCATTAAACACTAACCCCCTCGCCCCTGGCTACAATTCTGCTTTCTGTTCAGAACTCATTCTTTTAGCCACAATCCTTTACTGTCCCTAGAACTTAGGACTCTGGCCTGAGCATATTTTGTTGCTCCACTTTTTCCATTATGCCCCTTATTGTATATCCTTTGCTTTTCTCTTGGTCACTTTATGATTAGCATACTGTAAGTATGTGTGTTATAAGGTGGTCCCATTTCTCTGGTGCAGGGCTATTAGCTTTCCCGTGCTTTCCTTTTGCCATGCTGAAAGTGCTAGTTTTCAAAATACAACCTCTTTGTTTTACCCCTAATTGCAGTATCAAGAGATGTTCATTTTAAGAAATTTGGAAAATACAGGAAAACATAAAAAATAACATAAAAAATAAACAGCTGGAGACAGCTGTTAACTTTTGGGTGCTATGACCTTCTAACATTTGTTTTTATGTCTATGAAACATGTATCTTTTTAAATCAGATTTTTTTTTTAACACGTTGCTTTGTACCCCACTTTTTCCACGTTTCGCTGTGTGAACTGTGACTCATTAAACAAGACAGTTTTGATGTCCAGGAGCTGGTATTCTAGTGAAGGAGGAAGGAAAATGCAGTGCATTGTGGTAAATTCTCAATCAGAATAAACTCTGTGGGCAGGGGAACTGGGACCACCACCACCCTGCTCTTCTTTCCCTGAGGTGATGAGGGTGCAGGTGGACAACACCTCTTCCTTCAGGAACTGTATTATCGTTTAATTAGCTCGCGAGATACTCTGCTTAGAACCTATGATATATCGGCAGGTAATGTAATCTACTGTGTGATCAAATGCTAAGTTGAGAGCTATAGATTCTGATCCTCCAGGAGATGGAAGAGGCACGATATCAGTGAGTGCTGGAATAGTTGAGGAGGAGGAACTTGAACTGTGACTTTTATCACTTATTCCCTTTATATCCATTTTTTAAAAACTATTTATCATGAAAAGATACTGGATTTTGTCATGCTTGTTTGCATTTGTTGAAATGATCATATGAGTTTTGTCTTTTGGTTAATGTGCTATATCATATTGATTGACTTGTGGGTCTTGACCCATCCTGGCATCTCACTGGAATAAATAAATCCCACTTGACTGTGGTATACAATCAATCCTTTTAAAATGCTGTTGAATTCAGTCTGCTGACATTTTGTTGAGGAATTTTTTCATGCATATTTATCAGGGATATTGGCCTATAATTTTTGTTTCTTGTGTTCTTATCTGATTTTTAATTAGGGCAGTTCTGGCCTCATAAAATGAGTTTGGAAATGTTCCTTCCTCTTACGATTTTGGGGAGTGTTTTAGAAGGATAAGTATTAATTCTTCTTTACGTGTCTAGCAGGGTTCACCAGTGAAGCCATCAGGTCCTGGACTTTTGTTTATTGGGAGGTTCTCAATTACTGCTTCAATCTCCTTCATAGTAATTGGTCTGTTCACACTATCTATTCATGATTCAGTTTGGTAGATCATATGTTCAAGGAATTTATACATTTCCTCTACATTGTGCAATAAGATGGCATATAATTGTTTGTAGTAGTAGTCTATTATGATCTTTTATATCTGCATGTCTCCTCTTTAATTTATAATTTTCATTTATTTGAGTCTTCCTTTCTCGTGTGTGAGTGTAACTAAAGGTTTGTCTAGATCAGGGGTGTTCAACCCTTTGGTTTCCCTGAGTCACATTGGGAGAAGAAGAATTGTCTTGGGCCACACATAAAATACACAAACACTAACAGTAACTGATGAGTTAAAAAAAAGAATTACAAAAACAATCTGATAACATTTGAAGAAAGTTTACAAATTTGTGTTGTGCTGTATTCAGAGCCATCCTGGGCTGCATGCGGCCCACAGGCCACAATTTGGACGAGTTTGGTCTAGAGTGTAATTGAAGTTTTGTCTATTTTGTTTATCTTTTCAGAAAAACAACTCTCAGTTTTATATTGTTTTTAGTCTCTGTTTTTGTTTTGCTTTTTTTTTTCCACTCTGATGCTTATTTCCTTCCTTCTATTAACTTTGGATTTAGTTCTTTTTCTAATTCCTTGAGGTGTAAAGCTAGGCTGGGAATTTGAGATTTCTCTTTTTTCTTAATATAGGTGTTTATTGTTGTGAACTTCCCTCTTAGAACTACTTTTGCTATATCCTCTAAGTTTTGGTGTGTTGTATTTCCATTTTGATTTGTCTCAATATACATTTTGATTTCTCTTGATTTTTTTATTTAACCCATCAGTTGTTTGTTCAGTAGCATGTTTTTTAATCTTTACATATGTGTGAATTTCCCAGTTTTCTTTTTATAATTTTATTCTGATTTCATATCATTGTGATCAGAAAAGATATTGATATAATTTCAGTATTCTTAAATTTATTAAAACTTGTTTTGTGGCCTAACATATGATCTGTTTTGTAGAATGTTCCATGTGTATTTGAGAAGAATGTGTAATTTGCTGCTTTTGTATGGGATGTTCTTTATATTTCTATTAGGTCTATCTGATCTAAGATCATTTAAGTCCAGTGTTACCTTCTTTTCTGCTTGGATGATCTATTTCTTGTTGAAAGTAGGGTACTGAAGTCCTCTACTATTATCATGTTGCCATCTATTTCTCCCTTCAGATCTGTGAATATTTGCTTTATATATTTAGATGCTCCTATTTTGGGTGAATAAATACTTATAATTATTCTATCTTCTTGATGAATTGACCACTGTAACTTTAAATAATGACCTTCTTTGTGTCTTGTTACAGTTTTTGGCTTTAAAAAGTCTATTTTGTCTGATATAAGTATAGCTATCCCTTCTTGCTTTCTGTTTCCATTTGCATGGAATACTTTTTCCAACCCTTAACTTTCGGTCTTTGTGTGTCCTTAAAGCTGAAGTTAATCTCTTATGGGCAACATATGGTTAGGTCTTGGTTTTTTTTCTTAAATTCTTACAGCCACTCTGTGTCTTTTGATTAAAGAATTGAGTCCATTTATATTTAAAGTGATAACTGATAGATTCACATTTTAAAAGTTCTTTTCTCATATTTTGTAATTCCTTGCTTCCTGTGTTTTCCTCTTGCTTTCTTCCTTTGTGATTTGTGGTTTCCTCTAGTGTTATGCTTTCATTCTTTTCTCTTTATATTTTGTGTATCTACTGTAGATTTTTTATTTCTGCTTGTGCTTTATGAGGCTTACATAAAATATTTTATATTTATAATAGTCTATTTCAATCTGATAAAAACTTAACTTCAAATGTGTACAAAATCTCTACATTTTTTACTCCCCCCATTTTATGTTTCTGATATCACAGCTTATATCTTGTTATCAATACATTGTGAACCCATTAACAAAGTATTGTTTTTATAGTTATTTTTGTCTTTTTATCTTCATACTAGAGTTATAAGTGATTCAGCCACCACCATTACATTATTAGACTATTCTTCAGTTAAATGTTTGTGAAGAGTGAATATGACCAAATGAACAGTGTGGAAGTAATGCCCTCCATTGACATTAAAAGTTCTGGCTCTCTTGCAGCATTGGTGGCAGTATAAATTGGTAGCCTTTTAGGAAGATGTTTAACTTGGTAGTCTCTGTAAAAAAAGTCTTAAATGAGCATACTTTTAATTCAGAAGCTCCACTTAGAGAAATAGACTACAAAGCCACATTTAGCCATGTTCTAAAAGATACATGATTAAATAATTTGTGGTATATCTATACATCGACTTCCTTGCTTTTAATTTAACAAACACATTACATTTACTAATATGCCCAGAACTGGTCTAAGTGTTTTGCAAATATTGCTCTTATAACAATGCTTTGTGGTAGATGCTGTTACATTAGTGCCATGTTATTGATATGGAAACTGGCATTTTAACTTGGACATAGTCACATAGCTGGTAACTGAGAAAGTCTTAAGTGAAGCTCAGTCTGGTTTTGTGGTGTTGCCATTACACTCACCAGTGATCACAAGGAACTTGACAGATTCAGTGATCTTCATACATGTGTGTAAGACCTCCACTACACAATAAAATTGAAAAGAGTAAGTCATGGGTCATTGTATAGAGTGGATCCCATGCATTAAAAAAAGAAAAAAAATAACAAGAACAGTTTTATACATACACACACACACACACACACACACACAGCAATATATCCCAAAATGTTGGTCGTGCTTTGTCTCTGGGTAGAGGAGCATTTCCATGTTTTCTTGACTTCTCCCCAACAGTGAATTTCTGGATTTAGTGAGATCTTAGGGTATATATAGTTGAACCTTCTTTTCTTTATCTCTTTATAGATTTCTATTCTTCCTTCTCAGTGAAGCAGTAGTAATCTACCATTTCTTTTAATTAGGTTGAGCTGCTACATGTCTGTGAGTATTTTATGGTAATGAATGAGCATTTATTTTTTAATGTACTCCAGTTGTAGTTTTGTGATGGTTGCATTACTTTTAATTGTGCACATTGGTAAGAATGTGAATGTTTAGGGAAAAAAACATGAGAGTTGAGATAGGTGGTATTCAACCTGGGTGGCACCTTGTAATGATCACCTGACCATTTGACTTCAGTCAGCAGGTTTATGAAAGACCCAATTCCCATGGGAAAGGTAAATAATGATAAAGTGGAAGGTTGAGAATACCAAGATAAGTTTGTTACCTAATGAGTTTTTTAAAGGACCTCATGATGCTGTTGCTTGATGGTGGCATATGGAAAACAGAGTTGAAAGGTTGCAATTGAGGTCAAAGACCCTCTGCCCAATCATTAAATTACTTTTGGAAGTCTACTGTGATTGTGTCATTCTGGTGGACAGAACTGAAAATCTACTCTGTGAAATACACAGTAGTCTACTGTAACCCTAGTCCACAATTATTGGTAGATAGATGTTCAAAAAATCTCAATGTTGTCAGTTAAAAGGAGTCTGAAAATTTTCTTGAAAACTTATTTATTAAGATGGTGTATATGGTTGATCCTTAGCCCATTATGAAGTCTTGCTTTTTGTGCCTCATCACCTTTATATCCTGTTTTCTAATTTTAATCTAAAGCAGACTTAGTAGTAATCATCTGGTGCTCACCACTAGATTGTAAGTTCCTTGAAGCCAAGAAGAATGAGTAATTTTTGTATTTCCTTTAAGGCCTAGAACGTTTGAACTGATATTAATTAAATATCATGGGTTGCGATTTTCTGTCACTTCCTTTCCAGGATCGTGTTATGTAAAGATAGCAGCAGATAAATTGACTGTGCATAAAAGACATAACTGTTCCATTTTGTTAAATAGGAACTATCCAAAATTACGATGCCAGTCATATTTAATGAGCCTTTGAGCTTCCTACAGCGACTCACTGAATATATGGAGCATACATACCTCATCCACAAGGCCAGTTCATGTTCTGATCCTATGGAAAGAATGCAGGTATGTGTCAAGCAAGCAATGGAAAAGGTTTACGTCTTAGAAACTTCTTTACCGCTCCTACCCCAAACACACTGGCATAGAAATAGTGGTAAGTCCAATATGAGGTTGGGCAATGATATTAAAACATAGCTAGCATTTTTGGAATGTCCTCTGCATTCCCAAGTCTTCATTTTACAAAGTAGCGTTGTGTTGGGAAAAAATTCAGCCTTTCTTTTTTCAGACTTTCCCTGTATTGCCAAGAAGGAGTGAGTACATACATGCATAAATATGTACATTTATGTTTATATTGTATGTAAACATCAACACACTACTGTAAGTTAAAACAAAAGACAACAAGAAATTGAAGATGTTTACATAATGTATATGGATGGACTAGATACAGGCAGAGTATAATAGGTACATTGTTCTGCTTCACACAAAAAAGAGCATTCTAAAAGGAATCTTTCTGCCCTTTCATTTAATATAAATCAGCTTTTTCCATCTTCACTGGGCTTGACACCAGTTTGTGTAGTTCTAGAAATTTTAAAGGAATGAAAAGTAATTTGGGGCTTGAGAGAATTTATAGCACTTTGTAGGGTGTTGTGAAAACCACAGTTGAGAATGACACTATAGGAAGAAACTCAGAGTAATTTTTATTCTGAATGTTCATGTTTGCATATTAAGTTGCTAGAATCATATTAAAAATCCAAAGCAATTAAACTTCTCAAAATATTGATTTTGTAAATTAACTATCTTCAGCAAGATTTCAGTTCCTGACAGAGTGAGGAATAAGCTGGGCTGTTTTTAACCTCTAATGCTCCATCTCACAGTGTGTCGCTGCATTTGCTGTATCTGCTGTTGCTTCTCAGTGGGAACGTACTGGAAAACCTTTCAACCCGCTTCTGGGGGAGACTTATGAATTAGTTCGGTAAGATCTTTTGCTCTATTACAGATGAATAGTTGAATTTGTATGATTTATGTAGCTTTACAAATGAAAGAGAAAAAATTATTTTGAGCATCATCAGCAACAATTTTGTATGGCTGGAGCAAGTTAACAATTTTGATGTTTGCTTCTGTGATACAATTTTAGAGACTGTGTCAGAAAATATTGAAACATACCTAAAATATACCGTGATAAAAAGTAATTATGAGGATTTCAGTATTTCTGATCACATGGGATTAATTATCATCCTCTTCTTCTTATATAGATCATAAGGCATGATTGGATTTTTAATAATCATATAAAGTATTGGCATAAATTTGTCAGAAAGACAATAAATACATCTATACCTGCAGTTCTATTTGCCTGCTGTATGTAGCCTGCTTCACAATTAGGGAAATCATTTGTCTTTAGTTTTTCTGAATCTTTCTCTTCTTTTCTGCACAAGTTTCAAATTCATTTATTCCCTAGATGTTTGAAAGTGGACATACTAAATTCCTCTATCTTAATCTAAATGGAATAAATTTTAAGTTTACGTGACTAATATTATCAATTTATGTAATTCACCCAAATTCATGTAGTTTATTTTTATTTTTAATATATTCAAGTAGCTAGGATTATATCAACATTGGATTTAGTAATTTGAGTTGCATTTGTACAATCTCTCATATAGGAGGGCTGTCCAGCAAAAATCCAGCCAGAAATGTCTCTATTTTTCATTTTAATGGCTGGATACAGGTACTTTCCAAACAGCCCTCATATTAAGTTATTCTTTTAGTATAATAAAGAATTAATTTACTTTGTTGAACCTGTCAAATATTTTACATAGCTTTTTAACTTAAATGACAATAATGTACACATACCACGATGAGAATTAAAATTACAATGTTACTTTTTTTTTTATTCTTAAGAGATGACCTTGGTTTTAGACTCATCTCTGAGCAGGTCAGCCATCACCCACCCATCAGTGCGTTTCATGCTGAAGGATTAAACAATGATTTCATCTTTCATGGCTCAATCTATCCCAAACTCAAGTTCTGGGGGAAAAGTGTAGAAGCAGAACCCAAAGGAATCATTACCTTGGAGCTTCTTGAGTAAGTTGGAATCAGCCATTTGTATATACGTTTGCACTTGGCCTGATCTTGTTTAAAATCTATAGATAAACATCTTTTACAAAGTGTCAGCTATCTGCCTCCATGTTAAAGAACTTAAGAAACATGGCAATAGCTATTGTTAACCAATCTAGTTGTATTTTAAAAGTATAACTTGTTTCACTGTGGCATTTGGACCTACTTTAAATAAAATGGAGTTAATCGGTGCGAATCAGTTCTTACATAGCCAGCTTCCCAAATATCATGGTGGTAATGTTTAATCATCTTTCAAAATGAATTTACGTTGAAATAACAATGTGTGGCACATTTGAGATATTAGTTAAGTTGGAAGTTCTCTTCTTTCCCAATAGAAAAAAGATTAGCTTTAAATTCAAAGGCAATTTTACTTCTGTTTAAGATAGTTAATAATCCCATTCTAGCCTATCTTTCCTACTGATTACAACTGAAGACCTGAATAGAAGACATAAAGCAAGCTTGTCCAGCTTGCAGTTTAGGGGCTACATGTGGCCCAGGATGGCTTTGAATGTGGGCCAACACAAATTCATAAACTTTCTTAAAACATTATGAAACTTTTTTTTTTTAACTAACTGGGGGCCTCACCACATTCAGGAAGCACACCCCAGTTCAGCATGTGGGTCCGCCTGGGCCAGAGCCAGGATTCGATCCTCGGTCCTCGGGGCTTCAAAGCAAGCGCTTAACCCGCTGAACCATCCCTGCTTCCCCATTATGAGATTTTTTTGCAACATTTTTTAGCTCATCAGCTATCGTTAGTGTTAGTGTATTTTACGTGTGGCCCAAGACAGTTCTTCTTCCAATGTGGGACAACTCTCGGAGGGACTCTGAAAGATAATTAATAGCAGGTCAGTTGTCGGGAGAGCTAAAACCTGAAGACCAATGTGGCAGTGAGTTTCTTGGTTTTCTCACTATCCCCACCCCCAGTATCTCCTGGCTTAGCATTAGGGCAGCCCAAATCCCAAAACTGGGCCATGGAGGCAGACAGAAAAAGTTCCTAGAGAAATCCTATCTTTTTGGTTAGAGAAAAACAGCCTTGTAGGATATAGAGAATGGGAGAAATTCTTTTTATTTTTTTCTCTCGGCCTTGTTCCAAAACAAACTCTAGGGCCCACAGGTATATAGCCGTAATGGTAGTGGTAGCTGCAGCCATATAAGTACCTAAAATTCAGAGAAACTGGATAAAAGGATTCAGAGTGAGAGAATCTCTGTACATTTTTCCTCTTTTATTTTTTTCTTACCTGTTGCCCCAAAGGAAGACCCAATTGTGAAAAATGTAAGACAGAGCAGAAACGCTAAAACCCCAGCTTGCTAGCCAAACCCCTCAGGTATCTCTGAGGGTGTGGGGAAAACACAGAGAGGAGGAAG
>PVKE010006444.1:0-54307 GCA_004027555.1 Craseonycteris thonglongyai | reverse complement strand
TTCAGTGCATATTTATTTCTATTTTACTTTTTGACAGATAGAGAGAGAGACAGAGACAGAGACAGTTAGAGAACCGAACTGTGGGAACTCCCCAGTTCAGCACGTGGGTCCTGCCTGGGCCGGAGCCGGGATTCGATCCTCGGTCCTCGTGGCCTCAAAGCGAGCGCTCAACCCGCTGAGCCGTCCCGGCTTTCCCCTGATTGATTTTTGACAGAAAGAGAGACAGAGAGAGACAGACAGAAGGGGGAGGGCCCAGAGCAGTCTCCACAGTTGACACTAGTTTTCCGTACAGTTTCACTCTGCAGGTGGGCACAGGGCTGCGCAGGGCAGAAACGGGGCTGGGAGCCTCCACATAGGTCCCGGCAAGAACTGAACTGGGGGCACACCCCAGCTCAGCACGTGGGTCCGCATGGGCCGGGGCCGGGACTCGATCCTCGGTCCTCGGGGCTTCAAAGCGAGCGCTTTACCCGCTGAGCCATCCCGGCTTCCCCCAGACCCATATATCGAACTAGGGTGAGCTTCCCATATGGGAGGCCCCTGGTTTGGCTCCCAGCTTGCGGGGGCGGGGGGTGTGCCTTCTATGCCGGAGGCCCCTGGCGTGGTCCCCGCTCACCTGTGTGGAACAAAATCATGTCACAACTAATGATGCGCAACTGATGTGGGTGCAGGGCACAGGCAGGACTGGCTCAGGCACACACCCCTTCTCCCCACTTCTGGCTGCCCCCCTAATCTCAGGGCCCCTTCTTCAGCCCGCACCCTTGTGGGGCTGTGCCTGGTCAGGTTGTAGAGAAAGCCCTGCCCTCCTGCCATGGCAGGCTGCAGCCCCATGCCACCCCCTCCTCCCAGCCTTGGCTCAGTGCTTCTCCTCACAGGTGCCGTGGGCTCCATGAGGGGGTCACGAAGTGATGGGGTACAAGAAGCTGCGGCGAGTCAGCATGTATCCCTAGTGGCTGCAGGTGTTCCACAGGCTCATGCATTTATAAAGGGCGGCACACTGCCTACCTGGCACACAGCAGGCCCTCGGGCCACCCACACTTGGCGAAGTCCTGGTTGTGAGTTATCGTCACGATGGGTGGGGCTCACACAGGAGCCAGGCCGGGAGATGCTGCTGGAAATGGGCTGTGGGGCCCCTTCCCTGGAACTCGGTGGCTGAGCTCCTGCATTGTGCACCCTACCCGAGGGGCTCACGTCCTCTCACTGAAGTCCAGGGATGGGGTGTGAGCGGGGTGGGCGAGGGAAAACGGAGCTGAAACAGTCTTGCCATTTGGCTGACCTGGGCAGTGGTTACACATTGTTCCCCTTAAATTATTCCTTCAAGTGGACATAGGTTTTATGGAAATTGCTTTGCGCTATAACTCACCACACGAGGATGGTGCTGATTGTGTAACTGAAGGAGGCGATGATTTCAATGTCGCCCTTGAGTGAAGAGGGTCAGTATTTAAGGAGGCCCCAGGGGCATTTCGCAGCCGTGAGCGCGATACCTCATCACCTGCCATCCAGCGCGGTTCGCTGAGCCACTGTCTTCAGGGTAATGCACTCAAGACTTATAGAAGTTGGAGCAATACGCCACAGATGGTATTTATATGACTTTTAATATCATTTTAATATTGAATATGTCACAGGATTTAATGACCAAATTAGTCATTTACATTTTTCAAAGATATCTAAATATAAAATTGCTAAAAATTCAAATACAGATAGCAAGCTACAAATAATATTTCTTTTGTTTCTGGGGTGGGTAAGAATGGAAGACATTAGAAAAGGGTGCTTCTGTCGGCTGAACAAAGAGCAGAACAAAAGGGGAATTCGTTAAAACGACGCCTGTGCAAAGAAACACACTCGACTTGGAGATGCCATTTTTCTCACATCTCTTTCTGCGTAACAATTTAAAAAAATGTTTGAAATGCAGGTCCCCTGGGAGGCATCTGGTCTTTGACCCTGGCCGGGGACAGTGCGACAGGACGTCACCGGGGCAGGGACACAGGAGGCTGGTGAGGGCCGCAGAGGCGGGAGGTGGGGTGTCCGCGGACGCCTCCCCCGTGCACGAGGGCTTCCCTCTGCCCGGCGTCTGCTCACTGCTCTCCCCGACAGAGTGGAAAGCAGAGGGGAAGCAAGGGAGCCGAGGCCCCTCCACGTCAGCACAGCAGAGGCTTCCAGAAAACCCACACGCGGTCTAGCTGCTGCTGAAACGACACGTGCTATGTAAGAAGCGGAGAAGACCCCTGCTGGCCGGGAGCTGAAGGCCCGTCTGCTGCCCCTGTGCCCCCCTGTGCCGGGCTTTACAGGGAGGATGCTGAAGGGAAGTGGGGGGGCCTTGGACACACATTTGCTAGGTCCCCTTCCTAACTTGGTAAGATACCATCCTCAAAGCAAGGCGCTCATTTAAACAAATGGCATAGTTAAAACTATTGACTAAGCCCTAAACATTGCTTCTGAGAAATCGAGCCATCGCTTTTCCAATTCGCCTGTTCAATATGGGAAGATTTTAAAGAGAATAACATAATCAATCCTCTGCCCCAAAGAATGGTTCGTCATACCAACCATGATAAAGAGTACACCTGTTTATTAAAAGGAAAAAAGAAACGCACATTTTTGTTCGTTTGTTTTAAGAAATTTGATCCAGTTGCACGGAAATGTCTGGGCACGGCTATGTACATCCTCAGGTGGGGCTGGCAGGTGGCGATGATGGCTGGGTGGCATGTGGCTCCGCTTGGCGTTGGCTGGTCCCAGGCACCGCTAATCAAAGCCATTGCCACTCAGGCTTCGGTCCCATGGAAATGTCCCCAGCTCTGTGCTAAGGGGCCCACGTACCTGTGCCCATGAGCCAGGGGCTGTCCCCCAAGGACTGCAGGGCACAGGGAGGGCTGGGGGGCCACCCGGCCCAGCCAGGCCGGCTCTGAGCTATGGCCACAGATGGAGCCTGGAGGTGTGTCATTGCTGCCCTGATTTCTTCTCCTTCTGGAAACTGAAGCTTGTGCGTCTGTTGAGTTTTCTTTGTTTTTGAGCAAAATAGTCAGCCCGGGCGGTGCTTGCTCGCGATTCCAGGATGTAGTTAACCTAGAAGGCAAGAGGACACAGCCCAGTCACTCGCCGGCCACTCCCTGTATGCCCAGGGTGCAGGGGCAGGGCCCTGGGCTGGGCGGGTGGCCTCAGGCACTCTCTGCGCTTGGAGTCCAGTCATCACGCTTTACGACGCAAAAACAGGCTCAGAGAAGACAAGCAAGTGGCCGGTCCAGCCTTTCAGTGTGTCGCTGATGGAGCTTCCCTGACTGTAGAGCCTGCATTCCCCCCTCACATGTGCCGCTTCCCAGAAGCCTGTGCACGGGGCTTACACATAACTTCCCTGGGCCCCACTTTCCTCGTCTGAAGGACGAAACATTGTAGAAATGAAAAACAAATTAAAACAAGGCTCTGTAGTTAGTCCCCCAGCAACTAGGCTCATTGGATAAAATGGAAAATGAGGTTCAGGGGAGCTAAGCTGACCAGCATCCCCCAGAGGTCAGGGTCAATGTGGAGGGGCCGCGAAAGCCCTGTGTGAAGGCTGCCTTCCTGGTTACGGCTCAGGCAAGGAGCTCGGCCTTCCCCAGGCTGCCGCTCCCACTCCCTTACTTTTTATATCTCTACTCATGGACCCACCACCACGTGCTAGGTGGCTGCGGCACATACAGTCAGCCGCCCCAGTACCTGCTGTGTCTGAGCCTGGCCCCATGCTTGGTTCAGGGGATGGGGGGAAGTAAGGCTTGGTCTGTGCCCTGAGGAGCTCACAGCCTGGTGAGTGTCCAACAGCAGGACAAGTGCAACAGCAGACGGGAGGAGCACAAAGGGCTGTGAGTAGCTCTCAGGGATGTGTGGGGCAGGGACGGCTGGGTTCTGAGGGATGAACAGGAGCTTGAGGTGTACAGGGGTATAACTACTGTGCCTCAGGGCATAGCAGCGGGACCCAGCAAGGGGATGTCCATGGAACTGCAGAAGTGTAGTGGCCAGTCAAGGTGAGGTGGGGAGGAACCAGGGAAGGGCAGGGGCTCTGGGGGCAGGCCCCTGGCTGGGCAGTGGGGATGGAGGTGGTGCTGGAATGCTTCTCATGGATGAACTCGTTTAACTTTCACAATGGCCTTATGAGAGAGATGCCATTGTCAGCCCCATTGTACACATGTGAAAATCGAGGCACAGAATGGCAATGTCACTTACTCAAGGTCACAAAGCTAGTAAGTGTCTGGGCCAGGATTTGGACCAGGGGGTCAGGCCGCTGATTCCCACGCCTTCCGGTTCTCTGGGCACCCTCACTCTCACCCCCTCACACACCACTCCTCCCACTGTGCCCAGGCCCTCTGGCTGACTTGCTGTGAGCAAACACTGTCTCTCTTCACTCTCAAGTAAATAAAGGCGATGACTGGGACCCTGAGCAGTTCTGGCCAGAGGAACCAGCCGGCTCTGTGGATTCCACTTGGTCCTGCGCCGCAGTGGGAGAGGCCTCTGCTGACTGAGAACGAAGCCGAGGGTGCTCGGGGGAGGCAGTGTGGGCTGGCACGCCTCCCACGGGGCTGAGGCTCCAACACTGTGTCCCCTTCAAACTTTCTGCTCTGATAGTCGCCAGCAGCCGGCATTAAAGGATGGCGTGTGAGTGCAGAAGGCCTGACATGCTTGGCCCGCTGCCTCGCCAAGTTACCAGCTGAGAGCAATAAATCATGAGGACCGCGGGGCCGGCCTGACGACTCGGGACACTACAGACAAGGTTTGGAAATAAGAGGTCTGATCATTCTTAATCAGAGCAATTTCTGGATTAGACTGTTTGCACACTTAGCCGACCTAGTGTTTTCAGTGTATTTGTGGCACCTGTAACTTGACAAAAGCATTTAAAAATGATCCTTAATAAGCAAACTATTTCCTAAATTTATTATCTTCAGTGCTTTGTGATAATCACATAGATAATGTTAATGGAAGATTAATGTAATAATCAAAAGATAAAAACGCCCTTTGGTCTGCCATTAGCTGGTTAATATGCTGTGGCTTAAAACTTGCACAATTTTATGCACTATAGAGTGTTTCACTTTGAATGCATTTTACAGCCCAAGGCATAAAAATATAGGGAGTTTTCATGGTCAATAAAGCCTCAGCCTCCATCGCTCGATCAGGAGAAGAACCCCGTTTGAAGAGACCAACGATTCCTCTGAGGATCCTCTCTCCAAGCGTTCAGACCGCCCGCGGCTTAACTCAGTTCCGTCTCAGGTGGGAAGGGGAGGCGCTAGAGCCCCTCAGAGCTCCGTTCAAGCTGGAGCCCCACCCTGACACGCCTGTGGCCCTGGGCCTCTATCTCCTCATCCGTACAACGGGGACAATAATGTCTACACTGCAGGACAGTGTGAAGACTGAAGGTGACAATGTCCATGAGACATCTTGAATGCAGTCCGTGCCCAACAAATGGGTGACAATAATATTTGCACACTGAGAAAAACACGGGGAGATAAAAATCACCTGATGGAGAGCTTATCTCCTCCCTTTAGTTTCAGTCTAACGCGCTTATTTTGTGAAATTCTCCTGAATTCTAGAAGCACCACATGCATTATTCGAGTCTAAGACTGACCCCTGAAGAGCCGCTGATGGAGCCATTTCTGTCAGATTCCTGGACACAGGGGCAGGGTCCTCTGTCACTTGGTGTGGGTACAAAGCTCATAAAAGACACTGTAGGAATGGCAGATAAGGCTAAGTATTTAAATTGCTATAAAAATCAGAGATAGGAGAAGGGGAATTTAATCTTCCATCAGGATCATGATCGTTAGCTCTCTAAGTAAATCAGGCCTGGGCACGCTGTGACTCTCCCGGCGTCCTGTGCATGAGGCAGTATTTCTACAAACATTTTGCTATGAAAACAGACATTTTAGGGGAGGCGACAGGCCTCAGGGATTTTGCAGGGAAGCATCTGCTTCGAGGGAGCATTTGGTCCTGTAAAATGATTTCTTTGCACTTGCTTCCACAGCCTCCTACTGAAGTCATAAACCTGTGTTTCTGTCATCAATCTGCTGTTGTGAAAATTATTTTGATGTCAAACACAGGATTATAATTTTACTCGAATCCTTCTCAAGTCTTGAATATTTTAATGCTGGCTATAAAAAAAGCCCAGCCCCTGACGGGGAAATGGGATATTTCTTTCCCTAGTCCCTGAACACTCTGCACAAGTTCCCTGCTGTCGGGTGACGATCTGGCAAGTAACTCTTAGCTGGCCGGCTCCAAGCACTGTCCTCCTGGCCTGGTCTCAGCGGGGGAAGGGCGGCTCTGAGAGGGTGGTCTATGGACTCTCTGCCTTCCATCCAACTGACCAGGCTACTCTGGGTCAGCGGTAGACTGTGGCTCCCCCCCCCGCCCCACTTATCCCTTTAATTCTCATCTACTACTTTTGCAAGTCCTTTGTATCCATGGGACTTGGCCTCAAAACTTCTCTGTAGAACAATCCCATTTTGTGACATCTCCTGTTCAACTCCTTAAGACCACATACCTCTGAGGGGTTAGGAGCACAAGTTCTGGAACCTGCTGAACCTGAGGTCAAGTTCTGGTTCTGTCAGCCATGGTCCCAGCTAAGGTGACTTTCCCCTGAGCCTCAGTTTTCGTCTAGGAAATGGGGAGTTTTTACGTCACAGAATTGTGATGACTGTGACGTGGTACGCGAACTGCTCTTAGCCAGGCCCTGCACTGTGCGGACAGCCCCTCCGTGTATCACAGCTGCTTTTATGACTGTTACCTGATGACTCCCGCTCCTAAGGGAATGAACAATCATCTAAGTCGGCAGATCTTACCACGTTTGATTTGTGTTCTAGCTGCCCTGTGGTGGGATGAACCAGTGTAGCTGCCATGACCCCCATTTTAGAGGCAGAGAAACTGAGGCCCTGAGAGGTGACACGAGTGCCAGTGTCAACAACCCAGAGCCCCTTGACTCCAAGCCCTGCTCTGCCAATACGATTTTCCTATATGATTTGGTTCACAGGAAGGATCTCAGTGTGGACGAGTCCAGGGCTACTCAGACGTGGTGCAGATCAGCGGCCCAGCACACCTGGGCGCACCCAGACCTCCAGAACCAACGAGAGCCCAGCGGAGCTTTTCTCAGCCCGACTCCACTTTGCAAGGTTCTGTGCGGTCGGGGTGCAGCCTCCCAGCCACGCTGCGCTCAGCCCCTGCCCCTCTGCCCCCCACAGGCTGTCTCCTCTGACAGGAGTGCTCTCTGAGGACAGGGGCTGGGTCGGCCCTGCAGTCTCTCAAGCACTGGCCTGGCATAAAGGTACTCAGGGAGCATTGTTGAGATGTGGTACATACAGTTCGAACATAAAGTTGGGTGTGTTTAGAACAGGTGGCTAAAATTATCTTGAGTACATTAAAGTGTCTTCAAACAATGACAATAATCTCCTCAGACTATTCCAGGAGCCTCAAGGGGCTCCTGACAGTAGATAGAAGGAAAGAAATGGTGCATACAAAGGATCGATACATGCATGAAGAGTCAGGATTACTGGGGGGCTGGGAGGAAGCCAAAGGGGGTCTGGCTTTGGCTGAATCGGGTGTAGACTTGCAGTGGCTCCGAGTGTGGGTGCTGACCGGCTGGGTCCCTCCTCTGGAAAGTTGGCCCGAGAGCCCTGTCCAGTGTCAGGAGGGGGGGCTGCGGCCAGACCTGAGAACCGGCTGAAGCCAGCCCTGCACACCTCGGGCTGGGAAGAACACTTACCTTCAGCACGATTTCATTGATGGTAGCAGCGTCAGATTCAAAGTAGAGGTGTTTATAGTCATGATTGCTTAGATACGTGAGTTTAAATATTGCATGACCTGGGGGGAGAGAGAAAGGAAGTGATGAGGGGGTTCTGGTGGGTTACCTATGGGGGGCGGCCCCCGTTTATTCTCCTCTTGTCATTCCGATTCAAGTGAGAGCCAATTGGAGGCTGTGTGGCAACTCACTCTGCACAGTAGTTCATTTTTTCTCATCACAGGCCAGAGAGAAAAGGGACAGTAAAAAACCCACAAAATTGGCTAGTGAGGTCCCACTCCCTCTGGAGTGTGTTCAGGGCAATGCCACATTAGGAAGGCTTTACAGAACACTTCTACACAATAATTACAAGGAAAAGAGGGTATTTTTATGGTAGACGGCCAATTAACTCCAAATTATTACTCTAAAAATAACTGTTCTTAAAGTCAAATAAATGAGCAAAGGAAGGAAAGGCCGACAGTAATGCTACTAGGAGACTTCTCCGCGGGCCTGGCTCCTGCTGGAGGGGGTGTCCCGGGCTTGTGACCCTGCGTGGAAGCTGCTCTCAAGGCCCCTGGTCATTTCTACCCTGCAGGATGGATAGATGGGGGGGAGGGGTCCCCTAAAGATGACCATGGAAAGCGGGTGCTTCACAGAGTAGACAGACCTCAGGGGTCAGATCCTGTGCACACACAAACCTCTCCTAGATCCAGATTCTTTCACACTCATTTCCTGCCACTGCTTCAGAGTCCCCTAGTCATTTCTGAGACTGCTTCCTGGTCTCGCTTCACCTCACTCTACTGCCCTCACACGCCATCCGCCCAGGCCTGGGATGTCCTCTCCCTGACCTGCTGATCCAGGTGACTCAGCTCAGCTGGCACCTTCTCGGGCAGGTCTTCAGAGCCACACTTCTAGGGCCCCTTCTCGCGTGACCTCATGACACCACAGCTGTGTCTGCACTCCCTGTGCCTATCCTCTGGGCCAGACATGCCAAGCAGATTCCCTTCTCCGACCTGAGGCACGGATGCCACACGTCTCAGTCCCCTGTGAAGTGGCCCCTGTGGCCCCTTTCTTAAGGAGAAACTCCTTTTGCTCCTTAATCTGTTTTAGAGCTGGTCTCCGTTATTGGCAACCAAAGGAGCATTGCTTCCAAGAGACACGCAGACAATGCTCAGCAAATGTTACCACACAAAGGAGCAGCTGGGGACATCGTAACGTGGAGAGCAGCCGCAGACAGCCGCAGGACCAGCCAGGCTAAGTCCTGTATGATTAAAATTCACTGTGTCCCTTCTGAGGCCTTCTCATTGCTGTCCTTTTAATTGAAGCAGAGCCTGGTCACAGTTATTAATTAATAATATATCACCCATATTACTGTAAGTTCACCTCTTTCCCGGAGAAATCTTCTTGGGGACTTTATTTACAGTAGCTAATTCTTCAGATTTCCAAAAATAAACTGATATATACTGTACATTTGTGGCCAGAGAAGTTGAGCTGCTGGTATTTTATCCTAGAAACATCATTATGATATAGTAATTGTGACTATAAATTCTATATTGAAAAGATTAGATAATAATTTCTGAAAAACCTCACAGTCACTTGACAAATTTAGCCTGATGCTAAATTGTGGTACTAAAATGTCAGAATTCTTAGCTGGAAGCTAGGCATTCCGTTAATATATAAATTACTTGTCTCTGATAAGAAAGGGAATCTCACACAAGTAGGTGTATCTGTATGTCTGTCTGTGTGTGTCCCTTTGTCTTCACAGGATCCATCCTGGAACAAGTCTTGCTGGTGACATCACCGTGTGGAAGAACAATGTGGATGGATCTGTTGGCCATGCTGTGAGCAAGCAGAACCATCTATGAAGGTCACAGGGCTGTGAAGGACGAGCAGAGACTCCCCCGCCAGGAGGCCTTACTGTTGACACCTGGCCATGACAGACACAGACTCCAGGGCCTGGGGCTAAAAGGGACCAGAAGCTTCGGGGTTCACTGACCACTTTGATAAGTGATGTCATGGACTGTCCACACCACCTGCTCCCGCTCGTCACTGACAAGACAAAACCTCAAGATGCTAGAGCATGTTTCGCCTGAACAACTGAGACACCATGAAAAAACCTTCCTGCCCACTTGGGGAGAGCCAAACCTACACACGGCACATGTGAGCCGCAGTCTGCACTGGCATGGGAGCCTCTGCAAGGAAGCCCGGCGGTCCTGCAGATGAAAAATAAAGAAACCATCCCTAGTCACGCCTCCTGAAAGGCTGCTTATGTGAGCCAGGTGCCCACCAACACACCACCTTCTGTATGTGGCTGTGCTAGGGCCTGTGTGCATCCCTGTCCCCAGCGCTCATTTGGGAGCCGCTGAGGAAGAAGGAAGTGGACAGGAATGATGAAGAGTCGCACCCTACACCATCTCTCTGAAGCTTCTGATTTATTTGTCCTTTCCAGTGAAAACATTCACATCACAGAGAAGAGAACGCAGAGTATGAAGCAGCCCTTTTGTGACTCTAGAGCCGCGGACGTTCAGAACCCATGAAGGTGCCAGCGCTTCCTTGCTCTGGGGGAGAACTCCAGTGCACGAGCTCAGCTGACACCAGCAGCGGCGTTTTCGCCCAGGCTGGAGCCAGGAGACACAGGGTCACTCACTCCAGAGATCCCTATGTTGCTTGGTGACCACCAGAACAGTTTTACTCAGTTCAGGCCCTGCCAGGGGCACAGGCTAGTGCTGTGGAGACCCTGGGGCAGAGGTGGCTGGCCTGGTGGGGGAAGGCTCGTCAGCTAGACAAATGTCAGAGGGACAAGAGGCAGCTCCAGGGGATCTTGGAGCGGACCAGGTAATGTACAATGGGCAGCCAGGAAGTGACATGGGGCAGGACCAAAGTCTGGGAATACCAGCGAGGGGGCCCCTAATGGGCTGCAGGCTGGGCAGTGAAGTAAACGGTCAAACTGTGCTTGTGGGCGGTCCCCAGTGCTCCCCAGGGCCTGGAGGCAGGAGCAGAGCCACAGTCACCCAGGAAAGGGTGTATTCAGTTTTGAGCTGAACAGGGGCAAAAAAGATACTGAGAATTGCAAAGAACACTGGCAAGACTTGGGGATTCTTTCACAATAGAATTACGGTTAATAAGCAGAATTCACACTTGTATAATTCCACCCAGTCCAAAACCTACGTATTAAAGTGTAACAAGTTAATTGACCTCTTGCTGGAAACCAATCAATCAATGAACAGGAGTGATTTATGCCACGTGGTAAATTTCCACCAGAGGGGTCTAGGAAGAAGGCAACACTGATGAACAGTACAAGGAAAGTCTATTACCCAATACTGCACTGGCCTCAGCACATCAAGGCTTCCCTCAGGTAAGGGAGAAAGTGATGCCAAATGACCTCCAGCTGCAGCCTACAGGGCCTCTGTCCTGGGTGTCAAAGGGAATCACAGGTGGGCAGGTTACCCTTGAAAAGTCAAAGCACTTTTCTCAGGGAGGGGGTGAGCCACAGGGGCAAACTGCCTTTGTTGATACGTCGATGGAGAAACACCTACATTTCAGTATGATTTTAAAAAAGATGCAAAGGCTAACATTCCAATGAATTCAAATTATTTGCTTGGGGAAGCTGGGATGGCTCAGCAGGTTAAGCACTCACTTTGCAGCCCCGGAGCCCGAGGATCAAGTCCTGGCCCAGATCCAGGTGGACCCATGTGCTGAACTGGGGTGTGCCTCCAGTTTAGTTCTTGCCGGGATCTATGCAGGAGGCTCCCGGCCCAGTTCCTGCCCTGCACAGCCCTGTGCCCGCCTGTGGAGTGAAACTATATGGAAAACGAATGCTGTCAACTACGGAGACTGCTCTGGGCCCTCCCCCTTCTGTCTGTCAAAAAACAATAAAAATAAATCTTTAAAATTATTTGCTTGGGGGAAGCCGGGATGGCTCAGTGGGTTAAGCGCTCACTTTGCAGCACAGGGGACCGAGGATCGAATCCCGGCCCCGGCCCATGTGGAACCATGTGCTGAACTGGGAGCTCCCCAAGTTCAGTTCTCTCTCTGTATCTCTCTCTCTCTCTCTCTCTCTCTCTCTCTCTCTGTCAAAAATAAATAAATAAAAAGATATATTAAAAAAAATATATATATATATTAAAAAAAAAATTATTTGCTTGGATTGTTAGATTCTATTTGGAAATGAAGGTCTGAGAAAAGCCTGGGGGAAGCATGAGCTTTGTGGTCAGTTAGGACGAAACCCCAGCTCCGCTGTTGTAGCGGCGGCACCTGGCAAGGCATGGGCTCGCCCGGCCGTGAGGGAGGGGCAGCATCTGTCAGGCGCCTGGACATGGCAGGGGCTCAATGGATGGTGGCGATCATTCTTACAACCGTGATGGAACTGACAGTTGAAGATAAAACCCTCATTATTGGGAAGATTTTGTTTTTCACTGGGCCGTCTTTGAGCAGACTTGCTCTTCCAACGCTGCAGGAATAAATCCATTGTAATGGGGTATCAAATGGGGCTTCTAAGCACTGTGCCTGGGCTTCTGAAATGGGAATCTGGATATGTAAAAATGTGTTTATGTCCCCCCCACAAAGTAAACAAAACACAGAAGATGGAATGTTACCACCAAGCAGAAGCTAATCAGCAGCAGGAATGTCAGAAGTGGAGACAGTTGAGCTGTTGTGCTATCATTTATCTTCTTAAACAAGAGGCTGTGCTGCAAACCCAGGTTCCCCTGGTCACTTCAGGGGAGTGGCCATGCTGACGCTGTTACTCTCACCAGGTGGGACAGCTAAGCAAAGAGGGAGCTAAAAGACGTGCTCCCAGATTTGCACTGCAAATGGGACAGAGACGATGGCTTGAAGAGGCTCCCTTCAGAGCCTGTAGCACTGACTGTGGCGGGCTGGGCTGGTCAGGACTGTGGCTTCTACACTGAGCCCTCAGCCCACCTTTGTCTAAAAGGCCCCCAGGTATCCCCACTTGCCAGGAAAGCCAAAAAGAAATGAGTTTCTTTTTCAACTAAAAAGTTATAAAACATATTTCTAAATCACTGGAAATTGAGTAGAGGATACACGTCCACACTCCATTCCCATGACACACTGGCACAATGATATCCACGACCTCTTTGTAGTCATTCGCACGGGTCTGATTTTTAAATTTAGTGCGTATGTGTGCGTGTGTATCTCCATGGCCATCCTTTTCAACGGCTGCATTTTATTCTAACAAGCAGACGTGCACCACGGTTCACGCTACCTGGCTCTCTGCTGGGCATTTAGGTTACTTACAGAACTGCCAGCATTATATGTAAGGCCAAGAAGAACATCTTTGAAGATCTAGATTTACTCTCAATTCTTTTATATCAGTAAAGATTAAAAAAAAAAAAGATTTATTTCACCTGTGCAGACCCATGTGCTGAACTGGGGCAAGCTTCCCACGTAGGCCCCTGCTTCAGCCCCGTGCCTCCCGTGAGGGAGGCCCCCACCCATCTGTGTGAAATGAAACCATGTCGGAAACTGATGATGTGCAACTATGGAGACTGCTCTGGGCCCTCCCCCTTCTCTCTCTCTGTCTCTCTGTCAAAAGCAATAAAATAAATCTTTACAAATAAAACAACAAAAACCAAAAAAACAATATAACTATTTTTAAACGGTAAAACCTTTATATTTCCTCAGAGTTTAATGAGAAGAGTGGCATTATTACATATTTTTGAAATGTCTCATATTGGTTTAACAGAAAACAGCTAGATTACTCTCTCTGCGTCTGCATTTGATCTGCTGTGATATACTGTTTTGGCTGAAGCATATGAAGAAAAGCCAGGTTCAGAGAGGTTTTTAGAAAAGGGAGGTATATTTTAATACTCTTTTGTAAATATTCTTTGATACCACACCAAACTTGATAAATGGTCATTTCTTAAAGATTAGTTGAAGTGTGGACTCTAAAACCACATTAATAAACTTGTTATATTCTGTTACATTAAAATCCATCGGTCTATCTTGCACGTTGAATGAATCTTTTATGCTTGCATGATTTTGTAACATCAGTGTAGTAGTCTGGAAAATATTGGTTCACTGAGTTATGCAGGTCTTCCAAATGTTGACATATTTCATTATACAGTACCCCAAAAATCACGTTTATTAATATCACCACTGATCTCATCAGAAAGTCTTTAAGCAATGAGAAGTCAAGTTCAGTAATACCGTAGATACAAGTTTCCCCAAATTCTAATTGTTACCAAAAAGCTTGACTTTCATCACTGGCATCAAATACTATCACCTGCTTTCCTTGAACTGACAAGATTTACTTCCTTCATTTTCAAGAAAATGTTTCCTAAATACTCAAATTTGAATAACCAGTTTGTCGGTTCTTTTTAGTAGAAACGATGTTCCATGAAATAAATGGCTAGTTCAGCTTGCAACTCAGACAAAAAAACAAGTGCTTTTCCTTGAGACAAGTATCTACTCCCACACACAGCAAAAATGCTTAGGGTACATCTTGATTTCCTCAGGGCTGCAAAATGCTCTACATCTTGCCACACACTCGTCGCATATCGCCACAGTGCTGTGTTCACTGACCTCTTAGGCTGCTTTTTAATAGTTTTGGTTTTGTTTCATTTTTGGTCAACTCTTGTCAGTTTTCACTTCTCACTGTCTTTATTAAGTGATCATTCTTCCACTCCTCTTCTAGTTTTCTGCATTTAATATCCTTTAGGAAGAGAAACCAGATAACCAAGCATGGTTAAATATTTGTTAAAAAAAAAAAAGGTTTCATAGACTCTGAGTCAGGGGTAGGGATTCTCTTCCATCAAAAAAGGCACAGAGGGAGGCCGGGATAGCTCAACAGGTTAAGTGCTTGCCTTGCAACTGTGAGGTCTGGGGATTGAGTCCCGGTTCTGGCCTGTGCAAGTCCATGTGCTGAAATATGGTGCAACTGGTAACCACTGGGATGTCTTGGTAGGGAGGGC
This sequence comes from Craseonycteris thonglongyai, assembly GCA_004027555.1. Classification (NCBI taxonomy): domain Eukaryota; kingdom Metazoa; phylum Chordata; class Mammalia; order Chiroptera; family Craseonycteridae; genus Craseonycteris; species Craseonycteris thonglongyai. Next base: position 39,655 of record PVKE010006444.1, on the reverse strand, counting down.
TTGTCTCCCACGCGGGAGGCTCCCAGTTCAGTTCCAGCCCCACGGGGCCTCACATCCACCTGTGTGGAATGAAATTATGCCACAACTGATGATGTACCACTATGGAGACTGCTCTGGGCCCTCCCCATTTCTCTCTCCTCTCAAACAATAAAAATAAATAAATCTTAAAGAAAAAGAGCACAGACATTTCAGTACCTTGGCTTCCTTCAGTGGCTCTCTTAGCATTTAGATATAACTTTGAATAAGTCACATAACTTCTTTGAGCCCTCCCCCTCCCCCCCTTATAAAATGAGAATAGTATCTACCCTGTGGAGTTGTTGTTGCAAGAGTTAAGTAGTGCACATAAAGCACTTGGGACCCCTTTATCTTTTGCCTCCATTCTCTAGGAAAAGCAAACTTTTCCTGTAAAGGGCCAATTAGTAAATATTTTAGGCTTTGCAGGTCAAGAGGCAAAATTAAAGATATTAATAAGTACTTCTATAACTAGGGAGAAACAAAATTTCCATTTTTTGACCAAATCCAAAATGTAAAAATCAAATGAAATTTTTTGGCAGGGGGGGACACATTTCACTTAAATGGAATTAAAATCTAGTGTTCCCCATTGTCAAATCAGTTGCAAATGTTCAACTGTAAAAGCCATTCTTAGCTCATAGACCACACAAAACAGGTGGTGGGCTGGATTGAGCCCGTGGGCCAGAGTTTGCCAATCCCGGCTAAAGCAGTCTCTCTTGCTTATTTCCTTTTCCTTCATTCATGCCATACAGTTGCTAATGACATTTTGAGTGTTCTTAATTTGTGTAGACCTGGGCTTCTATTTGGTATGTTTTCCCCCTTTAGCCTTTAACATTTCTTTAAAGTTTAATGGCAACAGATTATTTTTGGAATGTCTGAAAATGTCTTTATTTCACCTTCATTTCTGAAGGATGTTTTCACTGAATATAGAATTCTAGGTTGACAGGTTTTCTTTTAGCACTTTGGAGATGTCACTCCATTGTCTTCTGGATTGCATTATTTCTGATGAGAAGTCAGCAATCATTCCTATCTTGGTTCCTCTGGCCGCTTTTAAGATTTTTCTCTTTATCTTTGGTTTTCAGCAATTTGATTATAATGGGCCTTGATATGGTTTTCTCTGTATTTATCCTATTTGGTCTTTACTGGGCTTCCAAGATTAGAAGACTGATATTTTTAATCAAATCTGAAGACGTTTTCCCCTCTATTTCTGTGACTCTAATTACATATGTTAGAACACCTGATATTTCACAGTCTCTGTTCTTTTCATTCATTTTTCCTCTCTGTGCTTCAGTTTGAATAGTTTCTATTGTCCTGTCTTAAAGTTCACTGATTGTGTAGGTAGATTCAGAAATGGCTCCCAAGGACCCCGCCTCTTGCTTTTCACACCCTTGGGTAATATCCTTATTTATGGGCTAGACCTAGTGACTTACTTCTAATGAATAAAACACAGCAAGAGTTGGGATGTTACTTCTGAGACTAGATTACAAACTATTGTGACTTCTTCCTTTCTAGTACTCTGGTTACTCTGATGAAGCCAGAGGCCACATCATAAGCTTCCCTAGAGGCCCATGTGACAAAGAACTAAGTGTGTTCACAAGGAAATGAACTCTGCCAACAACCACTCAGTGAGCTTGGAAACAGATCCTGTCCTGACTAAAATTTGGGATGACTATGGTCCTCACTGACACCTTGCTGTAGTTTTGTGAGAGACCCAGAGCGAGAAGACCAAGCTAAGCTGTGTTGGATTTCTAACCACAAAACCGTGAGATAATAAATGTTTTAAGCCACCAAGTTTGAGGCAATTTGTTATGAGGCAATAGATAAGACACTGATCGTTTTTTTTTTATACTAATATTCCTAATCTGCTCCCACAGGATTTGTATTGCCAAAGCAAGTACTTAGCTCTAGAATTTTCATTTGGTTCTTTTGTAGTTTCCATTTTTCTTCCTTTTGAGTTGTTTTCCTTTAAATCTTGGAACACATTTGTAATAGCTATTTTATTGTGTTTTTTTTTTAATATTTATTTTTATTGTTTTTGACAGAGAGAGAAAGAGATACAGAGACAGAGACAGAGAAAAGGGGGAGGGCCCAGAACAGTCTCCATAATTGCACATCATTGGTTTTTTCACATAGTTTCACTCCACAGGTGGGCGCCGGGGCTGCACAGGGCAGGAACTGGGCCGGAGTCTCACTTCGGTGAGAACCAAACTGGGGGCACTCCCTAGTTCAGCATATGGGTCCGCGTGGGCCGGGGCCGGGGCCGGGGCTGGGGCCAGGGCTGGGATTCGATCCTTGGTCCCTGGGGCTGCAAAGTGAGCGCTTAACCCACTGAGCCATCCGGGCTCCCCCGCCCCCCACTTTTTTTTTAAAGATTTATTTTTATTGTTTTTGACAGAGAGAGAGAGAGAGAGAGAGAGAGTTTTGTTTTGTTTTTTGAGAGAGACAGAGAGAGACAGAGAGAAAGGGGAAGGCCCAGAGCAGTCTCCATAGTTGACAGCGTTAGCTTTCCATATAGTTTCACTCCACAGGTGGGCATGGGGCTGCGCAGGGCAGGAACTGGGACAGGAGCCTCCTGCATAGGCCCCGGAAAGAACTGAACTGGGGGCACACCCCAGTTCAGTGTATGGGTCCGCCTCGGCCGGGGTCGGCCGGGATTTGATCCTTGGGCTCCGGGGCTGCAAAGCGAGCACTTAACCTGCTGAGCCATCCCAGCTTCCCTGTAATAGCTATTTTAAAGTACAGCGGGTTATCAAATAACATTTTGTTCAAAATTGTTTCATTAACATTGATAAAAAAAGATTCCCAGCCAGTGCCACTGTCTATGTAGAGTTTGCACGTTCCCCCTGTGTCTGCATGGGTTTTCTCCAGGTACTCTGCTTTCCTCCCACATCTGAAAGATGTGTGCATTAACTGGCGTCTAACTTGTCTCAGACTGAGTATGGAGGAGTGGGCCCTGCAATGGAATGGTGTCCTGTCCAGGGTTGGTTTCCATCTTGTGCCTTGAGCTGCCAGGATAGGCTCTGACTATGATGACCTTGAATTGGAATAAGTGGGCTGGAAAAGTATTATTTTACTAATTAAAAAAAAAAAATGTATGTATAGTTCACATTTACTTCAGTGTTTAACATTAGAAGTTTTTTGGTCTTTATAGAAAGTTGGTGATATTTTCTGAGCATAAATATGCTACAGGAACTTATGTTTGTTTATATCAATTAACCTATGAAAAAACTGGTTTCTTTATATGTCATTTTGCTTAAAGCTGTAGTTTCCAAGCACCTACTGATGATGTTAATTGAAGATTTACTGTACTTATCTGCTAATTCTGTTATCTTTGCCACTTCTCACTGTTTCTGATTGACTGGTTTTTCTCCTGGTTATAGAACACATTTTCTGGCTTCCTGCATGTCTAGTAATTTTTGAATGAATACTGGACACTATAAACATTACTCTGTGGCAGGTATTTTGTTGTCATCCTTTGAAGAACATTGGGGCTTTGTTCTAGCATACAGTTAATGTACTTCTGGATCAGTTTGACCCTTTCAAGACTCCTTTTTAGAGCTTTATCAGACAAAGAACAGTCTGTAATACAGGCTAGTTTAGCCTTACTCAAAGATATGGACTTTCTGGAGTCACTGCTAATGGCCCTGAATAGCTCTGGTTGGCCAGAGCTCGTATGTATAGTGCCCCGCTGTTCTCTGACCAGCCTTGAACCACCATAGGTATGCACAGCTTAGTATTCAGTGAAGGATTCAAGGGCTTCTTTCTGGAGGCTTTCTCAGTGTAGCTCCCTCTTCTCCATACTTTATTTTGCAAATTTCAGTTGCTCTCCCCCTCCCCCAAGTCTGTCTCCTTGCTCACTAGACTGCTATACTCTTCTTGGGAAACCCTGGAAGAAAGCTGAAGGGATAGTAGGTCTCATCTCATTTGTTTCCCTTCTCTCAGGGCTCAGAGTCCTGTACTGCCTGTTTTCCAGGGTCTGAACACAGTTTCTTACGTTCTGTGCAGTTTTCCAGTCATCTATGATAGAAAGGCTAATCTGCTAGCTCTTACCCTGTCCTGGAAGTTGGCTTCCAGGGAGTCTTGGAAACAATACACATTTTGATGTTAATTAAAGAATAGTTTACTTTTTCCATGTCTATAAGAATAACTTAAAATCTAAGCACTCCATTTATTTATTATGAAAACACAATTTGGAGCTTGGAAGGAGGCAAGGGAAACAGATTTTTCCCATCACTTATCCAGCTGAGAAATCTTTCACACAGAGTTCTTCAGGAGGAAAGAGTCCCTACCCTTACCCTCTTCTCAATTAGAATATCTTCTGATATTAAAATCAAGAAAAAAATTGAGAAAATGGAAATCAAAATCCAGGAAAATGCAAATGTATGCAAAATTTCCATTATACCTAGATAACTGTTTTGTTATTATGGGTCCATAAGCCCAAGTCAACAATTAAGGGAAAGCTTAATAGCAAAAAGAATGTTTCTCCCAGGAGGAAGAAAAACCTGATAACCCCAAAATGTTTTCTATTCTAACAAATATCACAATATTCCAATGAACACAAGTAAATTCCTTCTTGTTTATTAATAAGTCCTTTGGAAAAGTAAAGAAAGTTTACAGAGAATGTAAAAAAACCCACCAGTCAGTCAATTTTGTTCACAAACAGCATTTTTAAGTATTACACAGTTAGAAAACATGCTCCCAAAAGTTCCTATGAGCGACTGTAGTACCTGCTAATGAATATGGGGGTTGAGCTGTTCTTATCATCTGTCTGGGGCTCAGAGAGGAATCTCCTGCCTCCTAAATTCAGAGTGTTGACCCTTCCAGAGATCACACATTGTATCAAAACACCCGTTTTCCAGGAACTAGAGAAAAGCACACTGGTCCCATCTATCACATGCTGAGGGTAAACAGCAGTTGTAGGTTAAGAACAAGATGTTGGGTTTGCCTTTTCACTATAAGAGTTTTCCACTGTGTCTCCATATCTCTTTGTTGAAGAGCCTCACTTGCTCTTGGCTGATTCCAATTTCCAGAAGCAAACCTTTAAATGCTCAACATGCCCAGGAAGAGTTGGTCACTGAACACTGACTGTAGCCCCTAGACAGAAGCTGCTGGATATCTGGAGGATGCAGCGGGGAGCATAAATAGACATGCCCAGTGCAAACGTCAGGGGTCAGTTAATGATGGGGTTAGTCAATGGGACACTTGCTGGATTGGCTCCCACAGGCTAAGTTCTCAGGAGTCTGGCCAATGTTATCAATGCCCAGAGATGGCACAGAGATGGCCTATTTAGCAGCAGAATGCAGCCTGAGATTACTGGAAACACTGAGTCAGAAAACTTATGAATGCAGCCTGGCATTAGAGGATGCAAGCTGGCCCCATGCTTGTCGTTTTTCTCCCCCTTTATTCTGTGCCACACTCCAGGTCTTTCCCTCCCATACACTTGGAAAAACTGAGGTGGTCCCCCTGGTTGCCTGAACCCACCTCCCGGCAGCTCCCTTGTTTTGGAAGGAGATGATAAATAAATCAAAATGCACTAAGCAGCACTTCCACAGGCACTCGCCTCCTTCACTGAACGTGCACCTCATCAATCACACTATTGTCTGCTTGAAAGGCGAGCCTTGTAAATGTCATATCCACTCAGGCCCAAGGAGAGGCGCATCCAAATGCAGCACGGAGTTTTAATTGGATAGTGTAATTAAACTAAAAAACCCCAGCAGACTCCCTTTGACAGGATAGATGAAGACCCCTTTTAATAGGGCTAGGAAACATATCTGTTAAAAGGATGAGGCACTGCCTGCTCCTGATTGCGCTCCAGAGTACTCTTATGAAAAGGCAATTCAATAACTGGGGCATTTAATATGCTAGAGTCCGTTGTGTTCAGTAATCGAGCAGTACTTACCGTATTTGATCTGGAACTTATGAAATAAGTCCTTGTCAGAGAATAGAAACACAACACAGCTTGCCCACCTAATTTTACAAGTGCCCAGACCTCCTGGAAATCGACAGAGCCTGAGGATGGGTTGTCGGGCTTCTGGGCCACAGGCTCACATGACTATCCATGCATGTACCTTACTTACTGGGGCTTACAGCACACCGGCATGGCCATGGCCATGCACCCACCTACCTCAGGTGTAGCTCTTTCATCCAGCAGTGGCTAACATCACCCTCAGTCCCCTTTCACACATGCTCACAACCATTTAAAGAACACAGTAAAATTCCTGGGTATCTCTCTTTTAGGAACGGGAATACCCATCACATTGGTGTGTGTGCACATGTGTTTTCTCTGCTAGAACTACCATTGTCATATAAGGAGAAAAGCAATGGGGTGGTCAGAAGATTCAATGTGTGAGCTGCGGTGTACCCAAGTCAACTGTAGTAATTAAAACCTGATTACTTGTGCTGCTCTTTGTTGGGAGAAGGGGTAGAGGATGCACACACATTCAGACACAGATGCAAACACACCAGGCCTGCAGCTTCACAAGTAACAGCATTAGTGAGAACACACAGAGTTTCGTGGTTTGCATCTGCATAGGGCTGTCTTACAAGAAGACAATGGCAACCCCTTTCAGATGAAATGCTAGTGTCCCAAGGCCAAGGTTGGGGAATACAGCATTTGGGCAGATCAACAGAACCTCTGCTCTGGGGCTCAGGAGGGGTGCAAAGGGTAGATTTGAGACTTCCCCATGGATAGCTTTTCAAAAACAGATGCTTTGCTTTATTTACAAAAACCTTAAAGTCAGTTTGCCTGGGCCCTTAAACTGATTTTTCTCTTTTAGGATGGTGAAGGGTTTGTTTGATGACTGCTTTTACTCCCCCATAAAGCCTCCTTGGAGCTGTTTGCAAACCTTTGAACACTCTTAACACTGGTTTTTCACTGAGTTGATGAACCCATTAAGGACATATAAGTGTATGCTTATAATCTATGAAAACTGGGTACTAAATTAAACCATCAAATATCTTTAGGTTTAAATAAAAACTACATAAAAGCATTTCAGCCATCAATTTGGCTATCACTTCCAGCCAGTATGAATTCTGCTGGAAAAGCTATTTTCGTGCAGATGTGGAATTCAATGGGAAAGACTGACTCGTGTACCAACATCAATCAAAATGTCGACTTCCCTGGCAGCTCTCAACAGTAAGGCAGGTTCAAAGGTCACAGGATAAAGAAAAAAGCCAAGCTCTGGTTCAGCTCTAATATCTCCTCTGTATAAGTCTTACAAAAGTACCCCCTTCTGTATTAGCCTTGCTTTCATTAATCTTCTTGCCATCTTCTTTAACTAGTCATGCAGAACCGCTCGATAGCAAGACGTATAATGGGGAAGGCCCTGTGCCTATTACCGCGTTAACATTCTCTTAAGCCCCAGTGCAACAATGGGCCAGGAAATCTGCAACTGCAGGGTACAGTGCAGGCAATTCAATTATAGCTCAGGCTTACCTATGTACTTCTGACCTATAAAACACAAGAGGCCTTTGTGTCTAACTGGCTTGGCCATTAAGGTGCCTGAAGATCACAACAATGCTGATCTTTTCTGTTTAAGCTAAATCAATGTGGACAAATCATTATTCAGGAGCTTTAATTTAATTAGTAAATTAAATATACTACTTTACAGATCTTGTCAAGTACTTATGAAAAGAAAGATTCATTTAAGAGGGAGGTAATCTCGTCGCAAAAATCCAGCAAGTCCTGTCCTTGCGGATGGTTTAACAGGCTCCTGCGCTTGTGGTGTGCTCATAATCCCAGAGTCCCTATCCTGTGTCCAGTGTGTTGGAAAAAAACAAACAAACAATCCCCTACCAACATAATCAGCATCAACGGAATCAGATTTCCTTTAAATTACACTATTGCAAGCGAATGTAATCAGGTTATCTCTATTATGTTGCTTCCTTAAGATTTTATATTATCTATACCTAATTGAGATACAGAGCTCTTTTCAGCTATAAAGATGACAGCTACTTTATTAAGGTTTAAATCTGATTTCTTAATGATAGGCTGCTTCCTTGAAAGACTCTAAACCTGTACAACCTTCTTATGATAAAACCAGACCTGGCCTGGGTGAGGCTGGTCCTTTACTTAAAGACAGCCCAGTCTCTGGTGGGCGCTGGCTTTACAGGAAGGTCCCTTGTTTTTGTTTCAGTGTTGGAAAATTCAAGGCTAGCAGTTAAAGAGAGCCCCCCTCCATTCACTGCTCATGTCTAGACCTGTATAACGATGGAGAATTATTTCGCCGAGACAATTTAACCATGGTAGTTTCTGGTACGGAAATATTCTCCTCTCCTATGTGCTGTACACAGTCTTTGTTCAGTGAAAATGAATGAAAATTTATCCATCTTCTGGAGGTTTGTGACAGCCTTCAAAAGAGCAAAAGATATCCTAAGGAGTGGCAAAACCAGACTAAGAAATCATTGATTTGAATAATAATGGCAGCATATGCTTTAGTTTTTAACCAGAGGGCAGAATTTATTCTTAACTTCTCAGGGCTTTTGATACCTAAATTTTCTCAATTAACTTTTGCAAGAGTCCATATTTATATGTAGTTTTTTTTTTTGTTTTTTTTTTTAAGGACATGCATTTATTTAGTCATTAAGTTCCAGGTTCTGAAACACACATAGGGAAAGAACAATAAATCTTCCCTCTGAGAGAACCCAGCCTGTGAGGGAGCAGTTAGGGGAAGGCAAGAGAGCCACAGGACTGCTACTTACAGAGTAGGGCTTCAGAGTCTGGGTCTCCCCGATCCCACAATATATGTAATTATGAGTTTCACTGCAGGCATGCTAATGCTGGTCTCTTTGCCAAGTCAGCTATTCACATACTTTTGGATATGGCATCAATTAAACTTGAGTTGTGTTGTGTATGACGACCAAATTAATGGTTTGACAGTGGCTTTCTCACTGCAAACTGGCCATATTTGAAGGTTTTAAAAACCATTTCTTTTTTGTTCAAAATTCTGACAAACATGTCTCAAGTAAGGCTGGGAACAACTTCATTATCCTCCCAACACTTAATGCCTTTTTGTAAAGAAGGCTGTTTAATAACATGTCTGCTCTGTTTTCACAACTAAATTATTCCAGTTGGTCACACGTTCCAGTCTTCGGCAAGACACTTGTGTTATGAGAGATAAAAACATGAAAAAGAAAATATATTGCAGAAATCAAAAACCTTATCTACTTCTAGACTCTCTCTCTTTGCCATAATTCATTCAAGGAAGCCCCAAGAATAATTTTTGATGTAAACTCAGCTACAAACATACATCACTATGCTGATAAAAATCACAGGCTAAACTTATGAAATATAGTGACTTTCATTTCTTTAGTGCCGTTAAAATAACTTTTTTCTAAGGTTCAACAGACACAAAAGATAAAAAGGGTTACCATTAATCCTTAAAAAGAAGAAGAACCCCTGTAGATTAATTCTGTTGTCTGATGATGGTCTTGAAGATGAACTTTTTACATGAACTCAATGAATTAATTTGGTGAAGATACTGGAAATTATAAAAAAATAACACAGCATCAAGCTGATTCATTTAATACATCTTCGTCGGTGCTTTACAACATACATTATGTTGAGTAACTTTTGGTTGCTAAATTCTGGCCTCATTAAGTTCCATTTCAAGGCCTCAAACATTCCCTGAGGACAGACAACTCTGCAGGCACTGTGCTGGGAACTGAGGGTACAGAGACCAATTCCACATGGAGATGGGGTGGGAGAGGTAGGGAGACCCCAAATAGATAAAACACTGCACAGTGTGTGAGGTGCTTTACTAGCGGTGTGTACAGACTCCTGGGGGCAAAGTTACAGAGAGCCTGACATTTGAGCTGGATCTTGAAAAATGAGTGGGCTGGGCATGGGGACGTGGAGGTGCCCATAGATTAAAGAGGGCTGGGGTGGAGGTGTGTCCCAGGCAGTGGCAGCAGCAGAAGCACAGGGTATGAGGTGTGCTTGTGGGCAAGTAGTTCACACTGACCACAGCCCAAGTTCAGGACGTAAAACTATGGGTTGTGAGCCTGGAGTGGTCAACATGTGTAAAGGCTACGCTGAGGAGTCTGAATTTTATTCTGTGAGCCTGAGACTTTCAAACAATTTTTAGCAGCAAAATCCTTTTTATCAGTTGACTTTTAAAATGCAGAATCTCAAAACAGAAAAAAGTAGAGGTCCTTCGGTTGAAGGAGAGGCCTTATGCCCAACTGTGCCCTATGCACGCACGCAACACTGAGGTCCCCGAGAACCCAGAGCTGTTACGAACATGGTTTGAAAAGCACTCTGGTGGGCACAGGGACTTAGGAAGTGTTTTACAGGGGCAGTGTATCTCTCAGTTTGGCAAAGGTCATAATTCTAGAGCTCTGGACCCAGCGTGAGAGAGGAGACCTCTAAGACCCCCATGGGTAGTTTTTGCCCAGAGCCACCCAGCAGGTCTGAAAAGAAGATGAAAGACTCTCATGCTGGATTGTCAATACTGAAATGGGGGGCTCACGCCTGCTCTGTTCCCCCAATGCTTGGAAACTGGCCTCACACACAGAGATATAATAATGATTTCTTGAGTGGCTGATGCCAAGAGGCTTCTGGGAGGTGATGGCTGTGCATCTTCTCTTTGTTCCTCACTAGGCTGGTGTGTCACATCTTCCACCTTTCAGGGACTGAGTCCAGAGTTTTGTGGCACAGTGAATGTCTGCATGTGAATGTTAAGAGAAACCCAGTCCTGTTTCTAGTTTGTTCTTTAACTTTTCCACTGCAGTTCATCCTTCTATGCAACATGTGAGGGATTGTCTTTCATTCTCAGACACTTGGCGGATTTATAAAATGTTACTTTTCAAAGCATCCTGATTCTTGAGAAGAAAGATGCTAGAACAATGACATCTTTATTGGCCGACAAGCTGCAGTGAGAGGGATTAGGAAGATGCTTAGCTAAAGGCCGAGGTAATCTGGGAGCCTTGGGGCCAGGGCCCAGAACAGTAGGCAACAGTCTCTTCAGCCCCTCCCAGCAGCCTCCGCAGAATTGAGGCGTCACTGGGATGACAGGAATAGCAGGGTGGGGTTGGCTTGGCCTGACTCCTTTCCCCCCACATAGCACTTGATTCTCCTTTCTTGCCAAGCTGTAGGCCAATGAGTTGAAAGGAGGAGACTGCAGCCCAGTGCTCGACAAAACAATGAGGTATTCACCCATAAATGAGGCAAGGTGGCACGTGCCCATCTGTAGGCCCCCTGAAGGGGCTCTGTACTCTTTAGGCCCCCGTTTGAATTGTATCAAGTTCTCACAAACTTGAATTGTATTATAAACACTTGATAGCATTTACATTTCTCATTGTTACTTTTGATTATGTCATTCCTTATAACATTTGTTCTCAAATTTAGTGGTTACTGGAAAAAAGAGGATTAACAAAATTTAGATGCTCAAATCATACTCCAAGGTACCAAATCAGAACCTTAAAGGGGAGGGGGCAGGTAACTGCATTTTAAATAGATTCCACAGGCAATGCTGACATGTACCAGACTTTGAGAAGCACCTTCATAGCCCTCTCTGAGCACCTAACGAATCCTACGTAGCTTAAACTTTATTCTTCCACAGAGAAATTTCAGTATGATCTGTGTCCCTTTTGCCCCCTGATGGGACTGAAGTCTTAAAAATGATTAATCTAACTGCTACACTCAATTACTTAACTGCAAAGATACAACACGCCAAAATATACAACCAGACTGTATCTACTTTCATAATTTAAACAGAGTGCAGAGCCAGCAGTGGTCTGTGCTGCAGGACCAGGCAGGAGTTTAATGACGAGCTGATAGGATGCGCAACTGCCAGTAGTCTGGGGGTGCTGACACTTCCGGCATGACGGACATCTAAATCTAGTCCTCAGCTGCCACAGGAAATCCCCCAGCTGCCCTTGATCCCGCAAGGAAGGCAGGCAGGGCTAGGTCTAACTGGCCAAGTCCCCCAGACAGGAAGAGGAAGGGAACGCAAAGGGAGCTGAAGGCTCTGGTGACCGCCAATCTGAGGCAGGAATTCACCCCCCACCCCCCGCCCAGCCCCCAGAGTGGGGCTACTGGGGTCAGGAGATGTGAAGTTCTCTGCTGCCATCAAGACTGAACAGGATGGGAAGCTATGTCAGGCTCTGGGCACCATAATAAAATTCCGTTTGATTAAAAGAAATTTCTGGTAATGAATTAAACAGACCCAAGGAAAAAAGGACACGGTGGTAATATATTCTCCTGGCACCCAGCACACCGAGGGGAAGAGGGGGAAGAGAGAAAGGAGACATAAATAAAAGGGACTACTCACTGGGGCTTTTTTCTTCAGCAAGGTCACAGGCACAGAGCAGGTCAGAATCGATTGAGATGGGTTTCTGCTTAATCCAAAACTTAGTGCTGGCTTTCTGATTTGTAACCGGGTCTATCTCAACTTTGTCTCCAGAGATACCTGCAAAACCGAGGGGAGGACAAAAAGAGAAGCCACAGGAAGTGAAAGGTATAAGTGATTTCAGTGTAATCATTTGACCTGCTTTGTAAATCCTAAATTGGATGAACACGAACTCTTTCTTAGGGCTCTGTGGAATGCCATGGGCTTAGACAGGCACAGAGACTCCAAATGGCTCACAGAAGTTGCACAGGCTGGTTTCCTGGGTGGGTGAGTTGGGGGAGAGGGCAACCAAAAACTGTATAAAAAGGTATTAAGAAATATGCCTTCTTAGATGTAACACAGATACAATAGAGTTTACCTACACTGTTAACCCCACATTACCTCCATATTATAATTAAATAAACTGTAATATAAGGTTCATTTTAAAATCAATTATGATCAGTGGTTTTTATTTTTATTTATTTTTTTTGTTCTAGAATAAGATTTGGGTTGGACAATAAATCTGTAATCTCACCTATGGCTAATTGCCAAGCTACCAATAAAGGGTTTTGATCTAGAAAAATCTTACAAACTAAAAATAGGAAAAATCTCTCTTCCCTTCTCTGACACGAAATAATTATCCAAGCTAAATTTAAAAGAAGTCACAGGAGGATCAAAGGGCCCTTTACAGAAAACATTCCCAGTTGAAGTCCCAGAGCCTGGCTGCAGGCTGTGGAGGTCACTTCTCTGAGGGGAACAGAGCAGTGGGTGTGAGCTTTATGCAACAAAGACTTTATAACAGGAGTCCCAAATGCTAAGTATTGGCATTTGATGTTTCACTTTCACAACTGTGAAAGACATGATAACGCCAAGGATGGAAGGCGTCCTGGGATAACTGCAAGTGCTCTCCTGGTGTCACCCAGCAGTGTACGCTGGGCCTGACACATGCGCTCTAGGCTAGATGCTCTCTTTTGCAGAAAACTAAAGATTTCTGTTCATGAAATGAGACAAAAACCTTCAATATGCCTTCCCGAGTGGGCCCCAGATGGAATCTTAAAAGTAATTAATTTTTAGGCCATAGTTTAAAGGTCAGGGTCAAAGTGAAAAGAGCAAAACAAAGCTAAAAAGTAATAAAACAATCAAATGTACATAATGCAACAGAAAAGATAAGAGCTAACATATTTCATCCTCTGGATTATACTTAGAAAATTTTCAATACAATGTGAGAAAACTTAAGCCAAAAGAAAAAGCAGATAAAAGAAACAGTTCAGTAAAAACAAACAAACAAAAACCCCAAAACCCCACAATGGTCACAAGCTGAGAGCAAACTTAAAATTAAAATAGTGAACAAATACAAACAAAATTCCCATGATGAGGTCTGCCACACACTCCATTCGGTTTTTATCTTATGAATAAAAAAATTGCAAATAGCAGCCAGACAAAGGCAGGAGACCACAGCTGACCCGGTGAGGTCTTGTCTGCTGTCTCAGAGGACAATGCAGTACAGTTGCTTAGCCCTGGTCATTACTCGGTGGTCTTTGGAAAAGACGAACAATTGGTATTTTTTTATTAATCGAATGCTGGAATGTGTCATTAGACATATTTCAGGAGCACCATATTTCAATTAGGCATAATGTCATAAGTCCAATTGACTCTGGACGTTCAGGTCTAGATGATTTCAGGAGGGCGAGAACGTATCAGGAGACCAATTTTATTACATTTCACTTAAAATAGATTACGACTACCCAGTTACACTCTTCTCTCCAATTTGGTCATTAATTGTTAAAGATCTGGACATTTCTACAGCTCCCCGACAGAAGAAAAGTACTTACGCCATGGCTGTTGGTAGCAAACGTGTGTGTGTTTTTGTGCCCCCCCCCCGCTTTGCTTCTTTTTTTATCCTGCTTCTTATTTTGACATTTATAAAAGTCAAAAGGAGCAGAGCAAAATAAATGTGCACATCTCTTATGTGAAATAAACCCTGCCCACATTTCTTTCTCAGAAGTGGGGCGGGGATGAGGTGGGGTGGGGGGAAGAATCATCACCAGAGACGTGGTTTTAAATTTTTGTTCTATGGCCCTGCAACTCCTGAAGTCGTAGTCAGTCAATATTGTTAATGTACCTTGTTAATTTGATAGGATTTGTCAGGTAACTCCACTGGAAAATTATATAAAACTGTTCCAGATGAAAAGATGATAGTGACATGAATTAAAGTGATAGAACAATAGTGGAATATAAACCAGAAATGACACCCAAAGTGGCTGTTGATTTATTGCCGTACTGAGTTTGGTTCTGGGCTCCCATGTATATTAGTGCTACAAATCTGGGTCCATTTAGCAGAGGGATGCTCATACATACATCACCAGCTCCTGCTCCAAGCCAAGGTCACTCCCCATTGCATCAATCTTTTCAACAGAGCCTACTTCACAAAGCAGGACTTTTGTAACCATCTCAGATGTAACAGACTCTCGTCCTCTTTCATCTTTCTTTTATCATGTAAAGTACACTTTAACTTCTATTATTTTTATCTGCAAATTGTTACTGTATAGTTCATCCATTACAGACTGTATCTCAACATCAATTGCCTAAGCTCTGGCCACAGAACACTTTCCCAATGACGCCCTTTCCTGGGGGCTATTGTGCGGTCACTGTTCACAGGGGAGAACCCCAGGTCTGGGGCTTGGGGATGAAGATGTGGGAGATGAATGCACTAGGTTCAAGATGGGCAGGCAGGTGGAACACCACGTAAACAAGTGATGTGCTCCTAAAAAGTTGTGCGTAAAGCAGATTTTTTTTCTGAATCAAATCACATTTCCCACTGACTTCTAGTTCCAGAGATACTTTGTCTTCATTTTGGATTGATCTATAATTGGCAGGGGCCCCCAGCACTTTAGTTTTAAGTTTCTCTGCCCTGCAGGCTTTCAGTCAAATACTTAATGATCTGTAAAACACTCAGCCTGCCTAGAGGAGTCACTAGTTAAAGGAACCTGTAGGAGAATCTTTCCTGATGGGAAAAATCCTTTTGTACGTTAAATAATCTCACCCTACTTGAGATGTGAGTCTCAGCTTCTTAAAGCAGGACTTGCCCCCCCCCACCCCCCCCCTATTTGCTCCTGCTGGAGAAGTGGCATCTCTCTGCTTCCAGCTCAGGAGGGCCTGAGGCGGTCCACGGTTAAAGCCCATTCTCCTGAGCACACCCAAGCCCCACTGCGCAGAAAGAGCCCGCAGAACCCAGCCTGGAAGCAGAGACCTCATCTGTCCCTGGCCTGGGAGTCTCTGTGGTTGTCAGGAGGTGGCAGTCTGGTGGACAGGAGACCAGCTAGGAGGCTGGTGCCACAGTCCAGGAGAGGGGCACAGAAAGGTGAACACTAAATGGGCCAACTATATGCCAGCATGGTTGGAAATCCTTTGTGTGCACTGATTGCAGTCACAACAACCTCATGAAGCTGGTTACTATGCTTATGCCTATTTTAGAAATGAAACTGAAACATAGGGAAGCTGAGTAGCTAGCCCAAGATTACACAGCTAAAAAGTGGCAAAGCTGGAATTTGTAGAAAGCCAGGAAATCTGGTTCCAGAATCTGTCCTCTTAGCCACTACACTGCCCTGCAAGAACTGCCTAGGTGCTTTACAGAACACCTGCTAAGAGAGGTGTAGGTGCTTGTCTAAGGTTGGAGAGCTCGTAGTGGAAAAGCTGTTTTTTATACTGAGCTTTCTGCTTCCCAGACATAGTTACTTCCCACAGCTCCGCCCAAGAAGGAACTCTACTCAACTAGTCTTTAGTCTCCTCTCTCAATTTTCACCAAGGAACACACAAATACTCAAGTGTGCCAATAAATGCACACCTACTTTTGTTTACATATGGCAAAATGGAGTGTGAAATCCTATCTATTTATATTTTTTTGACCACTGAGCAATGGTTTTGATTTCCCTGGCTAAAACCTTTATGTAAAGTCACTGAAAGAAAGACAGAGGCACTCCTTAAAGTCTTACTTAGCCACTATTTTTAAGCAATTCAAATAAAAAACATGCCTAAGAAAACAAGAGAAGCTGGCTATCCTTAAGTTTACATTTCTCCAATGTAAATGGCCAACAACAGAGGGTTAGCTAATACCACCATGATGGAATACAACACAACCATAAAAATTATGTGTAAGAAAAGCTTTGATCGGACCAAATGCTTATGATGTTATATAAAAAGGACAGAAGAAATATTTATAAACAACAGGTGAAAAGGCTATGCTCCAAACTGGTAACTGCCGTCAACACTGGCTCGTAGGATTATATCCTTTCCTTTTCTGTATTTTTCCAAAATAGAAATTTCACCCAAATTAAAAACAAACAATTTTAAAAGCTGACATTTTTTTTTCAGTTTCTACTTCAGAACTCAGTACCCATCCTCAACTTTTAAAATGTGGGAAATGGAGTGAGGCTGAATTCTGTAATTGAAAAGTGAGTCCTTCCTTCTAGCAGTTGTCAAGTACCCAAGGGACAGCCAGCTGCTGGGGAGGGCTCTCCTGTGCTGCGTTAGGCCCCACCTGGTGCCAGGCTCACAGTGGGGCCTAGCAGGCTCCACCCACCACAGCAGTGGCAGGTGAGAAGAAAAGAGGAGCATGGGACTGGCCCAAAGTGGCCAGTTGGTTCCCTCCCTTGGAAACAAGGGAGGCCATTAGTCTCCTTCCCAGCTCTCCTCCCCTACCCACTTATCCACAGCCATCTGTCATGACCTTTTCATGCTCCCACTTCTGACAGCTTCCAGATACAGTGAGTCAAACTTCACTGGAAGCAAACTATCACACCAACTGTCAAAGGCAGAAAACACTGCCTGATTGCTGTCCTACATCAATACGGCATACAAACCTTCCTTAACAAGACAGCTCAAAATAAACAAAAATGCATGTAGCTACTACTCTCTGGGGAAAGTATTTGTCTAAGGCTTTAGCATTCATACGGGGATCCTTGTCTGGTTTAACTAAGCAAATGGTCTCCATACATGGAAATCAGCGCTGCACAGCCTCCTCTGAGCAGCCGCTGTGCCAGGCCCTTTTGTGTAGAGACTGAGAGCTCACCACACCTCTATCAGGAAGGCAGTAGTGCAGAGAGGTGAGGGACAGGGACTCTGGAGTTGGGGGGGTCCCCGAGCTCAAATATCAGCTTTCCCACTTCCTAAACTGTGTGACCTGGGCCACTCTGCTATAAATGGTGACGACAACAGTCCCGACGTCGTGGGCTTGCTGTGAGGATTAAGTGAAATGAGACTTGTAAAGTGCATGAGGTAGTGACTACTACACAGCTAGTGAGTGACCCATACTACTTCTCACAAATGTGATTATTAGGAGTCAGGCACTGAGCTGTGACACAGATCCAGGGATGACGGTCAGAAATGGGGAGCTCAAGGAGCCATAGGAGGATGTGAATAAGGAACCTGCTGGCCCTAGTTTGGGGGTGGTGGTGAGAGACCTGCTCTACACCCCAGCCTCAGAAACACCAAGATCCATAACGACTGTCCTGCTGGGGAAACCAATGCCTCATACCCATGGATCCTTACAATAACCTCACATCACCAAGCATTGCTGGGGGTCCCTCTTCCCTGTGACCTCCAAGAGTTCAATGCAACATCAGGAGTAGCATTCTTACACCTGGAGTTGTGGAAACATTTGTGCTAGGGAACCCCTATCCTACAATGTCTCTAGGTTACTAACTTGATCTTGATTTTGCCAGCATGTCCCCACTGGTGTTATCCTGGGCAAAGCTGCTTCTCTCTGGGTGAACCTTTCCTTCCTCATTTGTAAAATGGGGTAACAACAGTCCCAGTTCCTGGGGTGTTATGAAGATGGAATGGCCTACACATGTAAAAATGTAGCAGAGTGCCTGGCTCATGATAAAGGCTCAATCAGTTACTACTGTTACTGAAGATGAACCTCAGGTGAAATGATGTACTTGCCCAGGGTGAGCCAAGTTACGAAACAGCAGAGCTGGGGCTCAAGGCCAGGTCTTTGTGACTAAGTCTAGCGTGTTCTGACCCATCAACTGTGTCGTAGTGTCCCAGAGGAGCACGCCTGGCTCTCAGGAGGCACAGCTCCTGTGAGGCACACTTAAAAAGCCCCTCTTGAAAATTAAAAACATCAGTTTGGCAAGAATTGGGGCATCTGACATGCCATGCCTCAGTACTTCCTGCGTTATTGTTTATTTGCTCAGACATCATGAGCTGTGGTTCATTCATCAATATCCTACAACTCTGAATCTAAGACTATAAAAGCCCCACTGTGGTTAAATCCTGGAGTAGCTTTTTATTCAGTTCTACAATCCTCTTGTCTTCAGGTTACCGAGAAGCCTGGACAAGCCCCCTGGGAGAGCCACTGAACAACTCTTTGCCAGAGTGGATTTTGCTGAATCTACACGACCAATCGATAGCATCCACAGGGTGGTCAGGAAAGTCTTTGAAACTTGTCTGAATTTACACACAGGATCAGACACACAGCCTGTTTGGGCTTAATGAGACCTCTGAGATCACCTAGTCTGGGGATTTCATTCTCCATATAAAGAAATTGAGGCTCAGGGCAGGGATATGACTTGTCTGATGTCACCTATTAATGACAAAGCTGTGACCATAATTCATATCCCCATACTACCTGGCCAGGGTTTAAACAGACCAGTTCTCCTGTCTCACTATGCAGTATTCATATAGCGAGTATATTCACATGGTGATCAAATGCATTATAGTACAAAAAGCACTGCCTTGGCAATATGTTAAGGGCCCCAAAAGATGACAAAGTCATATTGTGGGTCACAACTAAAGTGAGACCCAGCAGAGCTTTACATTTTTGAGATCAAGAGTATACTGGGGCTAACCTTCCAAAACCTTTTCTGGAACCACAGCTAAAAGCTGCTAATTCCAGTGTGTGGTCAGTGACAAACCTAAGTGTACTGGACTAGACCATTATCCTTAGAATGTAAACTAAGAGGCAGTTGAACATGAATGAGACCATGAATGTACAGCAATGCTCAGTGCAGTGCTCAGGGCAGAGCTCACAAAATGAGACCTGAGACTGTTTAATTTGAGAAACACCTGTCCTCAGATGAGGGCTAAATTCTCTCTGTAGAGAAGGCAGTACAAAGATTTTGTACAGGGGCAACTAGGTTCCTAAACTAAGTATTCTCCTGGTAAATAGATATCTCAGGTGAGCTGATCATGTGAGTTAGAAAGCAGTAATGCCATTTCTTGATATAAAACATCAGTTATGGAGGGGGGGAAATCTTATCTTCTTCATGTTCAAGCCCACGCACACTGCCGAAGTTCAAGTGCCAACAATGAGGAGGCGGTGAAAAGAACACAGCACCTTGCTAACTCTCACATTTCCTATTCCCTTGAATTCTATTATGCTGGTGGGTCTCAACTTTTTCCAATTCTCAATTCCTTCTCAGCCATCTGAAGAACCTGACACAATGTCATCAGTCACCCCGGATGATTCAGCAGCAATGTTCATAAGGGCAGATCTGGGAGCAGGCAACTAGCGGAAGGTAGACAGAAAAAGCCCCTAGAGCTCCGGGCATTCCCAGTCAGGGGGTCTTCCCTCAGCAACACTGCATTAAACACTACTGTGGTAAAGGAATTTTCTAGAGACAATCTTAATGGTACCTGCCCTGCTCTCTCTAAGCTCATTAGTATTTGCTAAACTCTTTCCACATTTTGGTTCAGAAAATGTTGCCATGATGGGGCCAGAAGAATCATTTAATACTAGAATTGCCAATCCTCAAATTACTCAACAGACCTGGGGATTGTGTAGTTAAGCATGATGCATGTCTTCTCATGATCATTTTAATGTCTTTGAATGGAAAAGGGTTATCTCCTGAGTATTCAAAAAGAAAATGAAATAGAAATGTGGAAGGCAGATCAATCCACTTCTTAGGAACATGCATTTCCAGATTATGTAATTACCTGAACTATATATATACCACAGGCACCCCATCAGAAAATAACAGGGCATATCTTTTATTCTCACAACCACACAGGACCACTTTCAGCATAGAGTGAGCCTGACAAGTAATAAAGTCCATGCCACGACTCTTTGCTTCTACTCACGGAGTGAGTCTTGTGTTGTTAATGTGTTTCTTAAGTTTGTATATTGTACCTTAAAAAATAACACTGTAATAAGGTCTTCCCTGAGTGGTGGTGTGTAGGCATTAACTACAGGGTTAAACAATAACTGCAATAGGACAGATAAACCCGGGAAGACAAGAGATGGCAAATATGCTGCCTCTCCTCATGCTTAGTCCCAGGGAAGGTATTTTTAATCAATCACTGAGTTTCTTTATGTTGCCCTCAGACACAGCTCAAGATGCTGCCTCAGCATAATGCTCTGGGCAGCCATTACAAACTTGATTGGAGTCGGTTTAGGAGATGAAACCTCTTTGCCTTCTCTAAGATATGTGCTACTGTATTTGATAATTCTGATATATAACCACTGTGATCACAAGTGTTATGATTATACATATGGATTGTTTTATAAAGAGATAATGGAGAAAACCTTTTGGGAGAGGTTATTTTATCATATAGTGTTTATGTATAAATCCTATAAAGAATTTGTTTGTCTATACAGAATTATGTTAGGGTATATATGCAATATGACACAGATGGCATTCATGGTATATTATGTATTCATATTATGGTATGAATTCATGGTATATATACTGTACTATGTTTCTCTTTGGTGACATGGGGACAGTCTGTACTGACAAATGGTTAAGGTGAAGTAATCAAGTGAGCACAAGTTGCACAATAATCAAGCACTTCTCAGCCTGAGACTCTGAGTCAGGAAAACTGGCTGACCTGCCCAGGAGTAAAAGTCAGTCCTGGACAAAGAGATAAAGGGCAAGAAAGTTCTTTGAATACTGTGAGGCTGTGTTTCACAATTAAGGGGAGATTCTGAGCCACCAAGTGTGGGATGAAGTCCAGGGCTTGGTGACGCTGGTACAGGGTCAGGAGAGGAGGCACTGCTTGCAGGCACTATGCAAATGGGAGGCACGCTGTGGCGATATCTGGGTCCTCTCTGTCTTGCCAGATTTCCTCTCTACCCCAGTTTCTTCACATGAAATATGGAGAAGATTTCAGTACTGTTATAATAATAGTGCTATAATCACAGGGGACAACTCATGTAAAGAGTCATCTGCAAAGTGCTTGGCACATAGTAAGCACTTGATACAACTTAAAAAATTGTAATTCTTTTTGTTAATATTATTTTAAAAGGTCAGCTCTTTGTCATAGGTTTTATTAATAGATTCCAATGAACTTTTCAATCATAAAAAACCTGGCAAAAAATTGGTTTAAGTTTGGGTCTTGCAGATCAAACTCTGACTCTCTCGTCTCTTGACCTCAGACACAAATGGCAGATGGTAAAACTGGAGCATCAGCCGCTACCGCCCATCAGAGGACGAGTGGCTGTGACAGCACTGTCCATGTGGGGATTCCAGTCCTCTGCTGTGTGCTCCCACACGCCACCAACTCCAAGTGGCCAGGCAATTTTCTGTGGAATCAGCAGGGCTGCTGGGTAAATGCCACATGCAGACCCTTGCCACTTAGAAGCACATGCCACTGGGGGCGAGTGGAACCTCTGCTCTGACTGACACAGGATGAACGAGTGGAGGGGGCCATCCATCAGTGTCAGACAAGATCTGAAGCACCTGGCTAGTCAGGTGAAATAAAATGAATTATTTACTGATCTCAGGATCTAGCTGCTTACTTCAACGCTCAGACAAGATGGGCTGTTTGCTGCCCTGTACTCTGCAGAAGATTCTGTTTCAGAACAAAAGAATTTCTGGACTGCTGCGTGCAGGTTGTTGTTGTTGGTAAGGGGTTATCTACTGAACTCATCTAATGAGAATAGGGAACAAGCTAATTTATTCACAGAAAGATACAGTACTCATGGGTATGGTTTCATTTTAGTGTCAAAAAATTTCTTAGGACTAATTAATGAAGTTTGAAGATTGAACTTACATTCATGATTGAAACACTCTGACATGTTTTAGGAGCTCTGCAGGGCCATGACTCTCCACAGAGGGCGCCATGTGTGCCACTGGGAGCACCGAGAGGTGACTGGGACCTGGCCTCTGGTCACCCTCACTTCTGAGAAGCACTGCTCTAGGGAGATGCTCGCATCACCGTCATCATCTGTTTCTACCTGACAGGTCCCCATGGTGGCTACAAGCGAAACTGCCAAGAGAACCATCGCCTAATCTGAGATAAACACTTTCAAGATAGTGGACCAGGAGAGAAAGCAATAGGCAAAATAACGAATAACGACAACAGTAACAATAATAGTATAGATAAGCTACCATTGAGAAAGCAGCTTCTATGGGCTGGACACTTTCACAATCTTGAAAGGCAACCATTCTAATTCCCACATTATAAATGACAAAAACTAAGACTGAAAGGGGAAGGGACTTGTTTGAGGTGACACTGTAGGTAAGTAATAATGCTGGGGTTCAAACCCATTCCTGAACGCAGAACTTGGGGTCTTCCCACAGACCTTTTTGTGGACCTTTTCCTTTAAATGAATAGACAGGTCAGAATCTGATGAATTCAAGTGTGGCTTTTTGCCTTCAGAAAAAAGTGGGGGGAAGAAACCCAGTCTTGGTTATCTGTGCCAGGCACTGCGTTTCTCCTTGGGGATAGGTGCATTTGCTGATTATGCTCACATGGGAAAGCCCCACCCTGTACCCTGGACCTTTATCTTGGCTGCACTCCAGCTACTTAGGGAGCTTCTTAAAACGTAAACCCCAGAAAAAGCAGACCCTTTGTTACTGGGAAGGCACTGCATGCAGGAATCCACAAACTGGGTGTCTGAGTAGCATTCTTACTTTAGTAAACTTTTAATTGAAAAATAGACCCACAGAAAGTACCTAAGTCATAAGAGTTTATGAGTTTTCTACAGTCTGTACACATGTGATCAGCACCCAGACAAGACACAGAATGGATCAGCAGCCTGGAAGCTTCCCCTCCAGGCACTGTAGCCTCCTGTCCCCCAAGGACAACCACCCTCATTACTTCTACACTGTACATTACTTTGTGTATTTTTGGATGTTATATAAATGGAATCATAAAGTACATAATTTTATCCCCTTTTCTGGAGCTAGTTTCTTTTTGAGCAGCCTTATTGTTTTTATTTCTGAGAGATACTAGGAAAAGCATCCCCAGGAAGAATAACACTGAAGCACATTGTTTTAAGAATCAACATTAAATAAGCAATTATTATTTAACACGTTAAGAGATTTAGAGTTTTTTTGTGAGGAGGGAGAAACAGTCTAGGGAGGGGAAAGAAAGGTGGGTTCCATGTTTTGGTTCAGTTACTGGGTGCTAATTCATCTATTTAGTCTGCTTGCCTCACTGCCACCTTGGCAGCTGATGGTCACGGAGCATTTATGCCAGGTGCCTTTCTAAGAATTCCACATGTGCTGCAACGTTTCATCCCATCTCTGAGACAGGGACTAGTATCTTCATTTCACAAATGAGGAAACTGAGATTCTGCATTGCTGGCCTTGGTGGTACAGCTAATAAATGAGCCAGGATTTGAACCCAGACTTCTAACTCTGGAGTGTGTCCTCTGGGTGCTCCACTACTTTGCCTGTCCATTAACATTCTCATTTACACAAGTTTTACCAACTGCCAGGCCCTGTGCTAAGTGCTTTACATGGAGCATCTGACTTGTTCCTCACGAATCCTAAGAAGCTGGTACTACTGATATTCCCACTTAAGCTGAGGGACGCTGAGACTCAGAAAGACTAAGACACTCGCCTCATATGGCTGGTTATTGATAGAGCCACAATTTAAACCAGTTGTGATTCTGATGATGCTCATCTCTTAATTACTATGCTGTACTGTCAGCGTATTTCAAGCTCCTGTCAGTCAAGTTGGGAAGAAATTATTCAAATTTTTGAGGCTTATTACAAAGTAGCCAGACTAATGCCAATATTCGAAAATATTTTATGATGAGACACATGAGAGTACAGAGCATCTGTGAGAAACAAAATTAGTTATACTTCAAACCTTCTCCCTTTATGCAGGAAGCAGACAAGGCCCAGGAAGGGGAGGTGTGGCAGAGGCCAGTGGCAGAGCCAGGCTACAGTCCAGCTCCCTGCTGAATGAGCCAGGCATTTGTATCTAGTCTTGCCTCCCTCCATCCTCTACTGGCCAGACCAGAGTTCTGCTCCTGACACCACGTCCTGCTGTGTAAGCTTGAGCATGGGACGTTACCACTCTGCACCTCTCCTACCCTCTCTGTTAGATGGGGACAGGAAAAATACCCACCTTTTAGGTAGTAAAGCACTTAGCACAGCGCCTAATACACAGCGGATACTTATAAATGACAACCCCGATGATGATGCTGTGTTAATATTATGTTGACTACTATGACATGTTTCCTATTCCTGTTAGGTTTTTAAGTCAAAACAGAAATTTAGCACTTAATTGGAACAACCCCAAATATTAGTTGAAAGTCAGTTCCAGATATCTGGTGAGAATCCAAATACAACTTCTGAGATCATTAAAAAGCTTCCTGAATAAATGCATGAATGAATAGGCAGCAAATCCACTGAGTATGAAAGGCAAGAGGCAATGCGACACAGGAATTCTAAGAAGAGCATGTAAGAGAATTACGGAATGAAAAGAATTATGGAGCTTCACAGAAGTCAATCAGTTTGAAAAGAGTCTCAAGTTAGTTCTATTTCTAATCTTCTGCTTCATAAAAAAAGAAGCCAAGGCAGAGCACTCAGCTGGGAAAAAGGAGGTACTTTAAACTTCATTGTTTAAACATTTTCTCTGAAAACAAAAAACGATTCAGGTCACATAAAAGGTATATATTGCTTCTTTCCCTATTGACCACCGGTACATTGACCACTGACAGAAAGGGTTTGGTTCATCGTCTGTTCACACACTTACCTAACTGTACGTCAGTTGTGAATCGTAGTCTGTGGATCATGCTGACTTTAAATGACTTGTAATGGTGGCTGCTAAGCATATCCTGTACTGTAGCTATGTCAATTTGCGAGTCTTCCTCAAAAACCCCGTCTGCCCTTGAACCTGGGGAGGAAAAAGCAGTTTAACACATAAAGATACATGAGGCTTGGCAAATGGTGTCTGCTTAAAATGCTTTGGGATAAATTAAAATAATATGGGCTATTTAATTTGAAGAAGAAAAGGCTGAGCGATGACTTAATAATGCTATTCCAGTAAACAGAGAATGGAAACATATTAATCACTCAACAATTAATTCCACAAACACTGCTATTCTGTGGCAGGCCCTTGGCCAGGCAGTAGGGATACAGAAGGATAGAAAAACTGCTCGCCAGAGGTTCTCAGTCTCTACAAGATTAGTTCAAAACTACAAAAGTTTGGTGGTCACACTTCTTGTTTCTTTTTCTAGTATTAATTTGCCTGATCAGAAGAGTAATTCATGCTCCTGGAAGATTCCCTTTCCTTTCCAAGAGTCTCAAACTGTCAGTTAACCAGATTTTTGTCTTGCGCCCCACAGTCTGCCCACACTTGGATGGCTCTACGTCTCCCTTCTGGCCTCTGGCCACCACAGGACTTTCCGATTCATCTTTCTAAAGCTTTGATCCTTTATTCACTCATCAAATGTCTAGTGAGAGCTTTGTGCATACTAAGTACTATGACACTGGCAACAAATAAGAAGACTGGTACTAAAAATTGTCTCTGGCTTCCTGAATGATGCACTTTTTTTCAGTCAAGCAATCAAGACTGTCCGTAATCCCGCTGAAACATAATTCGATTTTACTTGTCAGTTCTCACATATCTCTTCTCTCAGCTCCTCCCAAACTCCTCAGACTGCACACAGGCCCAGGCTTTTCTACTTCTGGGCCTTTGCTCACATGGTAGCCTTGGCCTAGGACTCTCTTTCCACCTTACCACTGGGCCTGTCTAAATCCCACCCAAGCTAGCTCAAACTCCTCCTGCTGCTGCTGCATTCCACAGCAACTAATTTATACTGAACTCTGTAGCCAGGCACACCTATGCACAAATTCTAGCTCTGCCTCTAATCTGTTGTAAGATCTTGGGAAAGTGACTAGCTCTATGAACCCCCGTTTTTGCCATCCACAGAATGTCAAAATCTACAATATAATGCTTAAGAAATAAAAGTCATGATTATTTTTATTCTACCACCATAGAGATGGATCACATTCAGCCTCGCACTAGAGTTGAGTGGTTGTTGTCTTAATTTGGAAGCTTTGTGAGGGTTAATAGTTTCTTATTCATCTCTGTATCTTCTCCTGCAAGCTTAACTGGCATGCACTAACTAAATTCTGCTAAAATGAATAAACAGATAGATGGATAAGCAACAGAAGCTAGTATGTATGAGTGCTTACTACACGTCAGGCATGGTACTAAGCACTTCATACACAAGTATATACCTCTTGACAACCCAGTGGTCATTCCTCATCCTATGCTTTGGGAATATGAGGCTTTTGAGGCAAAGTCATATGATCATGGTGAAACTAAGCAAAACTAAATTCTCTTTCACCCTCCAGAGTTTGAGATGTGGTCTATTGAAGGTGCAGCAGCTGGGGCCATTCACAGTGGAAGTGGGCACCTGTCTAGCAGCCAGAGCTGGGTGCCCAAGGCCTTGTGCTGAGCACCCAGAGATGGTCCCACAGGGAAACCCAGAGGGAACTCGTTGGGATGGAGTTGGAGGAGTGAAAAATTCTAGATTTGAGTACAAAACAGGGAAATTTATTACATAACTGGTAGACTGATGACATGTTTTTCTTTCCCATGGCCATTGCTTACAGGGCAAGCTTTTAAGTTAAAGCTGGTTTCGGATGCCTTTACACTGAACTCATGTATTAGGAATTGTGTATTCTTTTATCAAACACTACAGTTATTCTTGGCTTGAACCGTTCTAGCACCTACCATAGCACTCTGCCCTCAATGAGGACAAGACTCACCCTTAATGTGCCATTCACTGAATGCCTGTCCCATCTTAGAGCGTGTGCACAGGATGTCCTCTCTGCCTAGTTTGTCCGGCTCCCCATTTCACTCCCTCCTGGCCTGTTCCTTCAGGCCTCCTCCCTATGTCTCCTGAAGAGCTTAGCTCAAGCGACACTCTAGGGAAACCTGTCCTGACCTCAGGCCCCCAAGTCTAGTTCAACTCTTCCTGTCATTGCACCCTGCATTTTCCTTCAGAATATTTATCACAGACATTAATTATCTGTCTCTGCCATTAGACTGTAAACCCCAGAGGGCAGGCACAGTGACTGCTTTACTCAGCACTGTAGCCAGATCCCGCCAGTGCTACCACGCACAGGAGAAAGCGAGAGCGCCGTAAGAAGTTACTAGATGAATGCCAGGCTCCATGTCCACAGGAAGGTGAGGCTCAGAGAGGCTCACCCAACGCCATGTCGCTAGGACTAGCAGGGTTGCACTCAGCATCTGCAAAGGCCACTGGGGAACCCTGTTTCCTTTCTTTAGAACACCTGTGATTTTGGATAGAGATGCCACCATCATGATCACCACTGTCTCTTGGGTAATGACCACATTTCAAACTGAGGCTGGCTAAAATTTAGTATCAAATCATTCACTTTCTCCAATATTCATTTTACTGAAACAGAACTGCCAAAATTTTACTTCTATTTAGAAACTTATACATACATGAGAACTGTGAATTTTGGTGAAATATTAAAATTGTTTCATGTTTTAAAAATAATTTAAAGCCATCTTTTCAGAGAAAATACCATTATTAGAATCAAGTTAGCTCTAGAACTTCTGTTTCCTTTACTAATTCATATTTTCTAAATATTGCAGATATTTGATTTAGAAATAGGCAACAGTTCATTATGCCAAAATGCCAATTACTAAACAAAACAAAACAAAACACACACCGAAGAGTTTTATATTTTATGATGCTGGATTAAAACCAATTTAAAAATTACTATAACGTGACATATAATTTTTTACTGAGCAATTTCAATGCCAGCTGCTAATAAAGCATCTCAGCTGTAAATGATAATTCAGATGCTTTTAGATAAAGTGGTGCATAAATATGGCTGGAAATTGATTTAGCTTCTTACAGAAGCTACTGAAGAATGACATATTTTGTTTAATACACCAGCTAATGTAGTCCTAAAAGCTCAAACAAGTGCCAGTTTTCACTCCTAAATTTGCTGTGGGAGATTAATGAAAACTTTATATTTTGCTGAAATGTTAATAAAGGGCAGATGAGATGATAGGATTTTAGTAGAGGTCTTAAAGCTATGGAATAACCAGCAGGGCTTGTCAATTTCCTTATATTAATTTTGTTCAAGACTTACATCGCTGGAGCTGGCTCAACACACTAATGCTTCTTGCACTGACCTTCTACTCTCTGAAAGTGTAAATTCATATCCCATTTGAGGATTTAAGTCCCCTGACACTTGGGTGAGTGCTTAGCCTTGCCCCAGCTGACAAGGGGCATGTTTGCTTTTACGATTAGAAGGACAACAGAGAAGGAAGAAACAGCCCCGCACGTGCCTCCAATCCATGCTGTTCACCCTAAAGCAGGTTATCTGCTGAATGGGAACAACTTCTAGTCTCGGAGTTCCAGAGCCATTTCTCAAAGTAGGCTCAGGAGTGCTGCTGCTGGGAGGCGGCATGTCTGTGTGTACAGATCAGTCGGCCATGCAACCTGCAACTACTCTCCCCACGCCAGCGGTATGCTAGATGCTGGATGGACACTGGTGAGGATAATGCAAGGTTCCTGAACTTTAGGAGTTTGCAAACTTGCTATAGAACACAAAGAAAACAGTACCAGGCAGAGAGATGTGCCTGATAAATGATGCATGCAACAGATGCTTTATCTAAAGACAAACCTCTGAAGCAGAACATTACACCAAAAGCATGTTTTTGGACCAGAAAAGTTCTGTGACTTTGCATGTACACCTTTACTGTTTACATCCTCCTAGAAAGGAGCAAACTCAACCATGCATGAAAGATGCTTGGCACTGCACCACATGCATATTAAAATTATTACTCTTCTATATCAACTTCACCATTTAAAAATCCACCTCTGTTCAAGAGAAGAAAATTTTATCTACTCAAAGTAAGAAGTAGAGAAAACCGGAATGTCTTAAAAAAATAAATATATTAACAAAAACACTCATGTTAATTTAACTGAAATATAACCCTGTGGTATTTTGTTAAATTATAATAGCAATTAAAAAGGTCACAAGCAATTAAATGAAACAAAAGCCACACTGTGTTCATCTACATTAACGCTGAACTGGGTCTCCTTGTGAATGACAAGATAAATTGTAATCGTGTCTTCAAAGACTTCACAATGTATTTTGTCAATGTCAGGAGTGTTAATGTCTCTATGTCCATGGATTACCATAATGTATTGTGTCAAAACGCTCGAGCTGCAATAACTCAAAGATGTATTGTGATAGATCAAATTTTGGGGTGGGGCCTAAAGTGACTTGAGCACCAGAACTCAAATGGACAACAGGCTCTAGAAGAATGACA
The DNA here is from genome assembly GCA_004027555.1 of Craseonycteris thonglongyai. Classification (NCBI taxonomy): domain Eukaryota; kingdom Metazoa; phylum Chordata; class Mammalia; order Chiroptera; family Craseonycteridae; genus Craseonycteris; species Craseonycteris thonglongyai. The sequence goes on along the minus strand of PVKE010006444.1, from coordinate 9,806 downwards.
GAGAGTACATTCACCACGTGGAAAGGTTTGAGGGACAAATAGAAAACCCAACAGAGGTAGGAGCTTAACTCTCTAGAGCAGGGGAGTCCAACCTTGTGACTTTCCTGGGCTACATTGAAAGAACTGTCTTGGGCCACACATAAAATATACTAACACTAACAACAGCTGATGAACTAAAAAAATATCACAAATCACAAAAAATCTCATAATGTTTTAGAAAGTTTGTGAATTTGTGTTGGGCTGCATTCAAAGCTGTCCTGGGATGCATGTGGCCCGCGGGCCACAGGTTGGCCAAACTTGTTCTAGAGTAAGGAATCAGGAGGGAGGAAACAAGCAATGGCACTGATCTTAATGATAATACCAGGCCAGGGCAGGAGGTGGCAAAGGGAAGCAGAGATGAGGTGAAGGAGGAGGCAGGTGGAGTCTAGGGCTTGCAACAAAAAAAGAGGAAGTGCTGAGAGCCCCCGGCCTCCCTCCCGCCCCCCACCCCCAGGGGGGGGGCCTGGAAAGTAGCCTTGGGGCTTAATAACACTGGAAAGAATCTAGAACAGAATTCAGAGATGTAGGTCCAAATCCTGACTCTGACACCAAGGGTCAAGAGTGGGTCAAAACCTTGTCCAGGATTCCACTGCTGGGCAGAGGCAGAGCTGGAACAGATCTATTGAACTCTGTGGTCTATGTCCCTTCTGCCATCCTTTTCCTTCCCCTCCCACCTTACCACATTCCCACAAACAGCAGCAAGGACAGAGACTGTGTGGGTAACTGCAAGCTCTAAACCAGAGGTTTCTAAGTGCAGTCCAGGCTCCCCTGGAGGGGGTGGTCCCTAAGAACCCTTCAGGGTTTATAACCTCAATACTATTTTCAAACTCATAACAGTAAGACATTATTTGGCCTTTTCACACCTATCATTTTACAAATGAACAAAGTAGTAACAAGTTCACTGATATGGTTCTGATTCCACACTGCAACTAAACTTTAACTATTGCTTAAGTTTTGGAATAGTAATAAAAATTAATAACCACTATTACCTGAAAAGGCTATTGAAATACTTCTTCCTTTTCCAACAATATATCTGTGTTAGCCCAAATTTTCTTCATATACTTCAACAAGGTATTGCAACAGACTGAATGCAGAAGTAGATATGAAAATCCAAGTGTCTTCTATAAAACCAGGCATTACAGAAATTTGCAAAAATACAGTGCCTACCGATTCAGGTAATTAGTCAATGACTTAGCTTCCTGATGAAACAAAAATAAATGCTCTTCAGGGAAATAAAACAGTACCACTCTTCTCATTAAATTTTTAAAAGAAAATATTTTTCATAAAAATTTATGTTAACATAATAGATTTATTATTGCCTTTTTAATGAATTCATAAATATTATAAAATTTCTCAGTTTTTATTCCTAATAAAATAGCTATAACCCAATAAACAAACAATAATTCTTGAGTGTCCTCAATAATTCTTGAGGGTAAGGAGGTCTTCAGAACAAAAAGTTTGAGAACTGTTGCCTTTATCGGTTCCTTGCCATGTTGTCATTGTCACTGGATGCCCATGTGGACACCATGATGAGACATAAGAGTGCATTTGCAGCTGTGTATTTGTTACATAGCTGACAACAAACAGACAGAAAGTTTGTCCACACAAGAGTGACAGACCCGCTGTCAGGTGATCAGATCAAGGCTAATTATAACTAACACTGTTTTGTAGTCTAAAAGGTGTTTTCATTGGAACTGAGGGAGACACTTATAGGTACATACCTGACTCTCAGACAAATGGGCACTAATCATTAAATCAAAGCTCAGATACAAACCACATGAGACTTTAAACTTCATTTTATGGTTGGGTCAGTGAGTCTTAGACTACTAAGTCTAAAAGCTCTAACCTAGTTATAAGTTGATACAGATTCAATTTTCCTTCTCCAGAAAGACCTATGCCAACTCTAGAATTCAACTAGAAGATCAATGGCCATTGTTACAGCCTCACCTTTATACTTTCTGTACCACAGTGATGCTGTTGCCTGTTCCTCTCAAGTTCACAAAGAGTCACCCAGCACCAACCATAGGCCAGGGGCCGTGCTAGGGCTTCAGGAATGTGTGAGGATGGCAGGATTCCCAGATGATGGGAAGAGGACAGGCAATCCACAGAGGAAATAGTATGGGAAAACCATGAAGCCCACAAAGTGTGAGCACATATAGGGGGAACAGAAAGCATGTGCATTTGGTGGGAGCACAGAGTGTATAAAGGGAAAAAGTGGAAAGTAAAATGGTGGGGGCAGAGGGGCGAAGTTTTTCAAAGGCAGGGACCTGGCACACTGCAAAATCCTGCTGTGCCAATAACTGACTGACTGAAGAGTGAAACCATTTGCCCAGCTCTATCATGAAGGCTTACTGCTACTCTCCACATAGAACAATTCCTGCCTCATAAACAGACCTTGCTTATATTGCCTGGCCAGAATGACCTTTCCATTCTTTAAAATTTATACACTTCCAGGTCTAGTCTACAATCTTCCCTGTCCCCTCTCTTGAAACCCGGCATCCCTGAAGGCTTTTTATTATGTCTCGTGATAAGCATCTGTACTCCCCTAGTGGATAATGAGCACCTCTGAGGGCAGGAACCTTCTATCCTAAAGAGCATGTAGATTTTCAATAAATGCTGTTAGTGGCATGAATGAAGTTGCTGCAACACAGGGTAACCATAACACTTCCTGAGTTTGTATGCCATCCCTTGTATTTACCTTGAACCTGACACACCATTTCTAGTTTTCTATTCATATACCCCACCAAACTGGGATCCTGCCTCAACAACAACCACAACAGCAGCTAACATTTACTGAGTGTATAGATATGCCAGACACTATACTTAGCACTTTAAATACATTACCTCATTTAAATCCTCAAGTATAGTCATATTACTAGCATAAGCTGGAACTAGGACCTGAACCCAGGTCTATGTCCAAAAATGTGCCCTTAGCCACCACGTAACTTCTTGTGTAAACATGCTCCTCAGATGGGTTGGGAATTGGCTGGGTTGAAAATGTACAAATCCACAGGCCATAAAAGTATCTAAGGAGAACACAATCATGCCTGGCTTTGCCAGGACAAAGAATCAGGGGTAAAATGTAACTCTCTCTACGCCTTCTGTAAAAGTCAAAGATGGATGTAGAAGTGAGTCATGGAGAAAAACTCTCCCTTAGCTTTCTACATCCATCACACTTTCCCCCCAAAGGTCTTAAGTCTCCAAAGCCTCATAAACCCCAAATTTCTCTTCTATTAAACACTTCCCTTTGGCTACTAGTCATTTTTGCTGGTCTCTAAAAAATAATCAATAGGTGATATACTGTAACACACAAAGGTGCACATGTAAGCCCCTCTGCAGTAATCTCTTCAAAGCCATCAGGATCACACAGTGGGATAGACCCTTTGCTGAGTTTGCCATGCTACAACCAGGGTCAAGAGCCTTGTTGCCAGTGCCTAATTGATTAAACTCTTGGAGTTAGAGCCTTTCCGCATGGACCTTTCAGTCCCTCAATAAATCAGGGTAATCTTGTTTTATGAGCTGATCAGAAAAAATGGTTTCAGGTTTGTGGAATTTCTAAAAAGGGCAGATCACAGAGGGGGGCCTTCAGGCTCTGCATTCTAGACCCTGCCCATGCCTCAGTCTCTTCTTCCAGCACTTCTCCCTGGCTCCCTTCATCCCACTTCATTCATTCATCCCCAAATTTGCCAAGCTCCTTTCCAAGGCCTTCAGGTGACTAGTCCTTTGGCCTGGTACAATCTCCCCTTACTCATTATCTAACTCCTTCTGCTTCTTCCTCAAGGGAGTTTTCTCTACTCTCACCAGCCCAGGCCCTGCTATGCCCTCCTTTAAACCCTTCGAGCACTTTGCACACACTGGGACCCACGACATTCCTCTCCACCGGCCCAGCAGAGGAGGATGCCATCAGTGTCGGGGTGGATGAACAAATCAGTGCCCAGAGTGAAGCCAACCATCCCCAGAGGATGAAACATGACCATTCAAAGGTCTGAACCACTGGGTCATTACAGGTTTGCTTGGAAGTTAGGTGGATGACAGAATTTTCATCACCTCCTCATCCTCCAATGTGCCTTTGCCACTGTTCAAGACAAGGAAAAATAATAGGGTTATCTCAGGAGCCGAGACATTTTCGACAATTTACATGTTAAAACACAGAATTGGTTTACAATAACATGGGATATCTAAGAACTGTATCATTTGATCAACACTGAGGCATTTCTCTCCCTGACTCCATAGTCAGAGAATGAGGGTACATGTGCTAGAAGAACCCCATCTTCCATCAGGGGAATCACTGCACAATTACCAAACCATTTGTCAGGGGCTGCAGGGAGGATTCTGGGGCCAGGACCGACCAGAGAGATGCAAATCCCTGTGCTCACACTGAGTGCCCATTTGGGGGTCTGTGGCTCGTCAAACATGTTTACTCACTGCTCTAATGTACCAGTGTATTGCTTAATGAAAGTTCTTAATTGTAATTCAATTAATTACATACACAGAGTCCCCAATTACATTTTCCAATAAGACATTGGCTGTGGTACAGGTCTAAATGCACTTAACCAATTTTAATATATTAAGACCAATTTCCCTTGAATACTAATTACTACCTAATGATAAAATGAAAAGGGGGGTACTTTCAAGAAAGGGGGAGAGTAAAAATGGCATTCATGTGGAATTTCTCAGCCCACATAGTGCAATTCAGACACTCGTTATGGAAGTAGGTATGGACAAGGCATGAATTTGCTTCTAGTACAGGCCAGCACTGGGTTTTGCCTAAGTATCACCTACCCTGGGTGCTGGCCACTGTCCGCAGGGGCCTGTGGGAAGTCTGAGAGACTGGAGGGAAAACAGGTGTAACAGGGAGGGAAAGGCCAGTGCACGCATGAGCAGACTAGCTGTGGTGTCTGGGCATACAAACACTCTGGAATGGCCAATACCTGCATTGTGCATAGTACTTTGCCAGTGTGTTTTGAATGTACACAATCTCATGTAATCATCAGAACAGCCTTCAAGGGTAGGGACTGCCATCACATTTTACAGATGGGGAATGAAGCTCACAAAGGATGAGCTGTCCCAGGTCACACAGTGGCTCCAAACATGGAGCCTTTCCCCCTACAGCACACTGCCAACCAGCCCACATTAACCAGAAGGCAGGAGGTGGAGACACAGGTATTCTTACAGAGGGGATAATATTCCTGTGTCATTTAAATTCTGTTGGCATGCAGGAAGCAGGGAGCTATTATCCAATACTACTTGAAAAAAACCTCCCCCATATAGAAAATTCTTCACTGTGAGCACTTTCACCCCACCAAAGCCAGACAGTAACTGGCTTTCAGCAGTAACTCAACCTAAAGCACGAGCCCCATCACAGCCATTTCCATTTGTAAAAGGAGTTTATTTGCACGATCACATTTTCTTTTGCATTTGAAGACTGCTGTTGTGGTGTAATAAAAGAGGCTTAAAGCCCTGGTATTTAAATCACATAATAGAAATTGGAGAGATTAGTAATTTGTAACCGAAGAAAGCAAAGCCTCCAGAAGCCAAATGGAATCACCAGGGAGTCTCCTGGGCTGGCAGGAAGCACACACAAGGGAGGGAGGGATCCGCTCACTAGGAATCAGCACCTCCAAGAGGAGATGGAGACATACACGGACAAAAGCCAACAGTGACGGATGCTTTTCCTCTCCAGCCTCCTTTTTTATTCAGTAGGATCGGTGGTGCTGGTGGGGAAGCCCAGGTACCACCAGTACCATCAGGAAGCCCCTCTATATCACGATGCTCACCCCACCCCCAATTTCTCTTTAAAAGCCATCCCAGGGGGACACCAGGATGGCTCAGTGGGTTAAGTGCTGTCTTACAGCCATAGGATCAAACCCCGGCCCCGGTCCGTGTGGACCCATATGCTGAACTGGGGTGTGCTACCAGTTCAGTTCTCACCAGGGTGAGCTACATGCAGAAGGTCCCCTGCCTGGTTCTACCCTGTGCAGCCCTGCACTCTGTGGTATGAAACTATGTAGAAAAACCAATGACATGCAACTACGGAGACTGCTCTGAGCCCTCCCCCTTCTCTCTTTGTCAAAAACAGTAAAAATAAATCTTTGAAAAGCCAACCTATTTGCCCCTTAGAGTCCTGCAGGCACAGGGATGCAGAGGGAACTCAGACTTGGTTCCTGCCCTGGGGGTGGGGTTGGTGGTGGTGAGTCCAGTGTGGGAGTGAAAAAACCCATCCAGCAGAATCAGAAATCTGAGGGGAAGGAAAGGCAAAGGAGAGGGACTCTGCTTGAGCCCTGGGAGTGGCAGCTGGTGGCCTGGGGAGGCTTCTAGGAGAGGCCTCTTCCTTTGGGTCTGCAGGGAGACTAAAGGAGGTGAAAGAGGGCTGCCACAGACTGAGACCCAGAAATGCTCCCTCTGCCACAGACCACTTACCTCAGTGACTGCCCACCTGGATTTGAGGCCTTTCATCAGTAAAGACTTAAGTTGAAGAAATGAAACATTTCAATAAGGTACAAAAATAATGGATGGTCTCCTTGAAAAGGAAAGGAGATCAAAAAAGGTTGAGCTGATGTTTAAAGAACTAAAGCCTCTTTCTATAGCAACTTCTATTTAGGAAATAAAATAATTAGATTCAGCTGTTTCACTAGATTTAATGGACAGAAGACATGGTTTTCCAGGCCCCCAATTATTATTCATGTGACCATGAGCAAATTACCCCTCTAAGCCTCAGTTTCTTCTAGAAAATAAAGACAATGACCACACTAGCCTAAAAGGTTGTTATAATGAGGGCATTTGTATCTCATTTAAACCTCAAAACAACAACAAAACCACAAAGAAACAAAATAACAACAAAAAACAAAACCCTTGTGAAATAGGTTCATCCACCTCCATTCATATTGGAAACTAAGGCTTAGAGAGGTGACATGATTTGTCCGATATCGGAGACTGCAAGGGTTCACACAAGATCTACCTGATTCTGAAGACAGCTTTTAAGCACTACGCTTTACTTAAGGAGAGACTAGTTGGTGATAAAACAGGAAAGATACAGTGTCTAACTTTTCGTTTGTATTCCATAAAGCCAGTGCAATTTTGGGCCTAGTTTAGCCTTGACAATGGGTAATCCCCAAGTTTCTCCCTTAAAGCTGTGAAAAGAATAAGTTGGTTCATGCGGCATCTTTCTTCCAAGGACCTGGATGGGCTACCCACATATGATCAGTGGGTAAGAGAAAAGGTCACAGGCAACATTTGGCAGAAAAGGAAATGGAGGCTCAGTTTGGTGCCAGATTTACACAGCTGCTTGGACAAGAATGGCAGTCATCTAACATTACATCTCCTCCATAATGTACTCAAGCTTCCTTCTGCTCTGATTCCAGCTTCTAGCAGACAGTTGGCTGAAGGATGCAGATTATCAAACAAGAATCCCATCTAGAAAGCTCAAGGACTTTGGCTTATCATTTTCTTATTTAGGCCAAGATCTGAGCACAAATGTTAGCGCTCAGTCCCTAGATAGAAACTATTCTCATATCAGCTTCATTTGCAAGTTTCTCTCTCATTGTGTGTATAAAGACAATTGTCACTACCATTTTTAAGATAAAAAATTTAGGCTGTTGCATCAACAGTCTCAGGGTGGGTTTTGGAATGAGATTGCTGACTTAGAATTCTGGCTTGCTAACTTCGGGCAAATCACACCTCTCTCTACAATTAGAGTATCTTGTAGGGTGGCTGTGAAAATTACAAGAGAGAACATTTTTATAACATCTAGCACAATGCCTTACAATAGGAGGCCTGAATAAGTAATTATTTTTAAAGATTTATTTTATTGTTTTTGACAGAGAGAGAGAGAAAGACAGAGAGAGGGGGGAGAGCCCAGAGCAGTCTCCATAGTTGTGTCATCAATTCTGACATGGTTTTGTTCCATACAGGTGGGCAGGGGCTGTGCAGGGTGGGAACCAGGATGGGAGCCTCTCCCATGGGAGGCACGCCCTCACGAGCTGGGGGCTGAACCAGGGGACCTCCCATTCATGGGAAGTTTGCCCCAGGGAGAACAGAGCTGGGGGCCTCCCTGAATAAGTAATTTTAAGAACATCTTTTGATGTTGTTGATATAAAAAGTTATGCCCAATCCCTTCTTTGAAGAAAATTTTAAAGGTGACATCCACCCTATTGGCAGTCTTCTCAATCAAACGGCTTTCCTTAAAAGGTATCATCTTTCTGGGACATCAAAACACTTCTGTTGTAAAGTACTGTGCTGCTTAGTTCTCTGGTCCTATGACAGACTTCCAGACACTTGCCCCGCGTCTCCCTCTTTCTCCTTCCATTCTCTCTCCCTCCCTCCCCTGATCACATGACCATTCTATGGTTCCAGCCCTCTGCAACTGTGGCCCATATGCTCTGTCAGCCACAGAATGTGGTTCTTTTAATTATTTATTAATTACAGTTAACATTTATTGAGTGCTTATTACATGCCAGGCACTGTTCTAAAAGCTCTATGATTATTAAAACTCATTGAATCCTCCTACCAACTTTATGAGGGCAGATATACTAGCTAAGAGAAGTAAAATAAATTGTCTAAGGTCACACAGTTAGTAAGTGGCAGGGCCAGAATGTGAACTGAGACAAGTCTGACCTGATAGCATATTCTCTTAAAACACTAAATAGATGCTCATAATTTAGTTCATTTCTAAAATGACTTTAAAAATAGCAAGCTTGTCTTGATTAAACATACTGACAGAAGTTTTTTGAAGTATTTTTCTTTGTTTCAATCCAACTTCTTTAACAGGTAGCTACTGGAAAACAATATTGGTTCTTGATTGGAATTTGTAGGATAAAAATTTTTAAGAAAATCTTTTCTACAGAAAAAATAAACTCTGTATAATTAATTTCCATTTTACAGAGTTGCCACTGTTTGAATATGCATATTTCTCTGTATTCTCCCCAGCAATGAGGACTCTGAAATACCTGGCTTGTTTAATATGTGAAAAGTATTTCATTATTGTTTTAAAATATTTTTATCTTAGATTGTTGTTGGGATGAATATTTTTATAAATGTTTACTACGTATTTGAATTTTTGGGACCATTTGAGAATCCAAATGATTTCTGTCTTTGTGTATTTATTATATAAGATACTTAAAACTGGCTGCAGGCTGTGGGGTCACCAACCTTCTGCCTTTGACAGTCTGCTGATAAATGCAAAAGCACGTTTCCCCTTCCTGGTGAACTGTGCACGTGTCTCTCCAGAATAGGCTGTCAGGGGCCCTGGTCAAGGAGCAGCAGCCTGGTCTTGCACAGAGGGTCAGTGGCATGACTGAAAAATTGCCATTCACTCGCTCAATATATACTTACTAAGCTCCTGCCTATAGTGGGTGATGAGTAAATTAACTGACTTAATGGAGGGCAAGCTGGTATGGGTCAGAAATACCCTCACAGACCTGACAGTCTAGTGGGGGAAACAGACATCAAACAATCACTGAGAAAAATATATAATTATAAACAGAAATATACGCAGTGAATAAGTAGTATGTTCTATGCCAGAATATAATGGTGAACTCAAATGAGTGACGGAACAGGTGTAGGCAAGGGGGACAGAGAGATCAGAAATGGCCTCTTTGAAGATGTGACATTTAAATAGAGACAAAGGATGAGGAGCAGTTAACCGGAGTGGAGGAAAGTGTGCCATACAGAAGCAGCAGCCTGTGTAACAGCCCTGAAGCAGGAATGACCACGAGAGCTGGCTATCATCATCTCAGTGTTCACAGGTCACTTGCCCCGTAAGTCAATGG